>CAKAOH010041491.1:0-24818 GCA_916701665.1 Sebastiscus tertius
AAAAATAAAGTCCAAAAATAGTTGAAATTCAGCTCCTCATGCAGTTAGAAAATAAATGTATGAAGACAAGTTGTTGTTAAAGTCATGGTGTCTTTTACTGGTATAGCGTCCCGTCTGTAGAGCCGCTCACCGTTAGAGGATCTAGACTCAACGCATGTTTCCAAAACAGATCTACATCAGTCCCGTCTGATAGATACAAGCAGTCTGCAGGAGTCCCTTTGTGCTCCTGCTTTAGGACGCAGAGAGGACACTGATTCTCATGCTAACGAGGTACCAGGCCTACCTTAGACCTGAACCCTCACAGACCCAGAATCCTCTCCTCACTCTGGGACTGACGTCGGCTGACTATCGGAGACTTTGGGCTGGTTATCCTGGAAAGTCTCGTACTAATATCAGTAGCTGGCTGCGTTGTTTCGGGCTTGTTTCTAAAGTGTAGCTGCTTATTGGGGCTCCGGTCTCTCTCCGACGATTCCAAGGCAGTTTGTCGTAATTGTAAGTGTGATGTACGAGCACATCACGCCGATCCGGTTCAACATCTCTGCACCGAAGAACATAAAAGAAACGCAGCAGCGTTCTCTTCACTGAGGTTTACCCACATTACATTCACCGTCTTTGCAGAAATGAAACAAAATGTTCACTTTGTTTGAGTTTAGTTTAGAAAAATTAGAAGTTACAAGTTAATAATGGATGCAAAAATACAATGTAATGCATGCAATCAAAAATAAATTCATACATATACATATACATATACATAATACATTTTATTTATATAGCGCTTTTCTAAAAACTCAGAGACACTTTAAGAAGATCATAAAACAAAAATAATAAAACACACACCATTAATCACACATTAAAAGCAGTTTTAAAAAGGTGATTTGTGATTTGAATGTGGACCGGTTGGTGCGTCTCTGATGTTGAATGTGGACCGGTTGGTGCGTCTCTGATGTTGAATGTGGACCGGTTGGTGCGTCTCTGATGTTGAATGTGGACCGGTTGGTGCGTCTCTGATGTTGAATGTGGACCGGTTGGTGCGTCTCTGATGTGTTTGGGGAGTGATCTCTCTCGTGTTGTGGTCGCCAGGTGAGGTCGCTTGTTTGGGGATTTTTAGGCTTGTTTCTGTTGCGAGATCTGGCAGCGCTACGTCTCACTCTGGGCCTGCTGGTCTCTAATAAATCTGTCTTATTATCATCCACGTCCATGTTTTAACATCATGGGGACAGAGTTGATGTCTCTGTCCTCTATACCGCTCTAGTTTGTCCTGTTGCAGGATCCGAACACAACCCCCATCTAAATCTAGATCTAATCTTGTAAAATCAATTAAAAATTGATGAGAAAATGACATGAAAAGTTCAACTTGAAGTTTATAACGAGAAAAAAGGTAAAGTTACAAGCTAAAAATGGATGCAAAATGTAATGTATTGCATGCACTCCAAAATCAATTCCTACATCCATGACGTGACCTCTCTCTCTCATACTGACGGCTTGTTTTGGAGGGAGAGTTTCTTCTTTTGGGCTTGTTTCTGTTGCAAGGTCTGGTAACGCTGCTCCTCACTCTGGGCCTGCTGTCTCTAATAAATCTGTCTTATTATCATGCACATCCATGTCTTAACATCGTGCACCAGGAGGATCAAATCAAGGATGCATTAAACTAATGTTGACTTTATATAACAGGTAAATACATGCATTTATGCAGTAGTTTGATCTGTATAGTTCTATTTTATCCTTAAAGTAAAGTAAAAGCATGAAAGCAGTGAACGCAGCAGCGAGACGTTGAGTTTCTATTCAGTAAGAAGGAGTTCCTGTGAGGAGCTCTGCTCAGCTTCAAAGAGCGCTGAAGGAGATGGGTGTGGACTCAGCTCTCAGGTATTGGACAGGTATCCTCCTTAGAGTCCTCCCCCCCACCCCCCCGTCCTCGTCCCCCTCGGTATATATGACCTCCCCATAGATTCCTATAGAAGCTTTCTGCTGGTCCACTCTGCATCTGTGTAGTCCACATCAGTCCTTCAGAGTGAGCCGAAGAGATTTGAGGAACCCTGGAGCCAGTGGAGCAAACGGCAGCAGCTCTGCTCAACCTCAGCGCCAACATGTTGTACCTGGAGACGGGTTCCACCACGTCCTACAGCGAGGTAAGACCAGAACCAGAGCCGCAGAACCTCAGAACCGCAGAACCTCAGCACCGGCACAGGCCTCAGTGATCCGGTGGGGGGGTTATCTATCACTGGGGGGGTCACCCAGGTGGTTAAAGTTACAGAAAATATCACCAGGTAACAACAGCAAGATGGTTGTACATTTGGCGGTATGTGTGCATGTGTGTGTGCGTGTCTGTGTGTGTGTGTGTGTCTGCATGCACACCTGTGTGAGAGCAGCAGGGGAATGTAAACACCTGGACGTCCTTTGTGTGATCTGGCACTGATTTATTCAGCTGAAGTGATTTAATCTGAGTCTGATTTATGAGTTCAAATGTTGAATAATTGAATTAAAATGGGGTTTTCTGTGGTTGAGACGTTTCTGCTCCTTCCATGGAGAAGCTGGAAAATATAAAAAATATCAAACTGTAGGTTATTTCAAATGATTAGAAAGGATTCTGATGTTATTCTTATTACTTATTTATTCCTATTTATTCTTTGTGTTTTAGTGGTTTCAGTGGTTTAGTGGGCTGTTTTTATCTGTTTCTCTGTTCGTCTCGATGCAGAACTTTAAGTCTTTTAACTGCAAACCTATTTATTTAACTTTATTTATTAAAGCAACCTGAGCAGAAGCAGAAGCAGAACCTGAAGCTATTCTGATATTATTTACAGATTTATTTGATTAAGAAGTCAGAGAGAGAGTTTTAATTTATTTCTTTGTCCAAGATGTCTGACATCTACATTCAATCTTTTGTTCCTTCACAAAACAAACCACAAAGTGCAAAAAAAAAAAAAAAAACAGTTTTGCATTAAATTTCTTAGTTTGAGAAAAAATAAATCACAGTTTTTATTCTCATTTGTTTCACTGAGAAAGTGAAGCGTCATGATCGATGGATCTGTGTTTGCAGAGTAAACACTTAAAGGAGGTTTTTTTTAAAGTGAATTAAATATGATAAATAGTTTGTAGTGAACTTACTTTCAGCTTCTTCTTTTTTTTCCATCAGGGAAAATTAAATTATTGTGATTTTGGAAACTGTGGATTTTTTAATAATATTTTTATTTAAGAAAAAGAACATTATTCACAGATATTTAACATCGAGCATTTTCACTTTCTCCCAACCCCCCACTGCCTAGACAAAATAATGCATACTAACATCTCTACACAGGGAATGATGGTTCAAAATTAAGTGGTAAAATTTAAAATATATATATATGTATTTTTTTTTAAAGTTGTAAATAACAAAACAAATAAATAAAAATAAATAAAAAATAAAAAAGCCAGCAAACACAAAATTGATCAACTAAAACACACACAGAGATTGATTAATTTAACATTAAATTGAATATGTACATATGCATCAATTCAGTTTAAAAAATATAAGAATATATATGTATGTTTTTTTAAAGTTGTAAATAACAAAATAAATAAATAAAAATAAATTAAAAATAAAAACACAAAATTGATCAAATAAAACATAGAGATTAATTAATTTAACATTAAATTTAATATGTACATATGCATCAATTCAGTTGAACTGTCATGTTACAAAGAGCAGAAACCTACCAGGCCTGCAGTATTTATATTATCTATGTGAATCCATGCATCTATAGACTAGTTTATCTGTATCTATAGACTAGTTTATCTGTATCTATAGACTCCAGTTTGGTTTCTTCAGTGAACTCCGGTGTCGTCTTCTTCTAGTGTTTCTATATTGTATATGTGAACACATGCTGTAGTTTATTGTCAGTATCTATAGAGTGGTTTATCTGTGACTATAGTTTATAGAGTTTGTGTTTTCTTCAGTGAAGTCCGGCGTCGTCTTCTTCTTCAAGTGTTTCCAGCGTCTCCGTCCTCTCTAGTAGAGACTCTCTACGTCCCAGAGCGCTGATAGATTGCAGGTTGCAGATAGCAGGTGTGTCAGGTCACTGTCTTTTAAGTTGTTGAGCGGGGGTGTAGGGGCGTGGGTGTGGGGGGGTTCTTTAAGTGGAGTCCAGCTCTTCTCTCAGGGTGTGAGGGATCAGGTTCCCCCCCCCCAGTCTCCGGGGAGCCGCTGCAGCCAGGCGCTGCTGTTTAGTGCTGGATCCTAATTGCTTTAATGGTGTGTTGATGTAGATACAATCACCTACTCTGCAGGTATAGAAGGTGTAGATAGACCCCCACCCGGCCCCACCTCAACCCCCGACAACCCCCCCGCCCTGCTGAGCCTTTAATGCCCCCCCGGGGTCACTCATCACCCTCCTCTGATCCTCTCTGTGGTCCAACGTGGACGACTGGGAGGAATGGGAGCTATTCCCCCCCTAGGCCGTCTGCTCCGGGTCCTCTACCTCTAACTACTGGATTTAACAGCGATAACAACGTCGTCTATGTTCAGATAGAAGAGAAGACATTTATCATTTAGACGGCTGTGTGGAGTTCAGGGCTGTTAGAAAATATCAGAAATATCAAGTTGTGCGAGTTGTTTACATGCAGAGATGAACTCAGTGAAAACTGCATTTCATTTCACACTGCGATGTTGGATGTTACAGCGACTGTTAGAAATGCAAATCCGTCCGTTCTGATTGCATAAAATCCTAAACATCGATGACATTTCACTGAGATTTTATGCTTACGGTGGTGTGTTCTTTAGACTACGACAGCTTTCAAAAATTAAATTCAATTGATTGACGTTGTGCAAGCCGTTAGAAATAACGTGTGTCAGAGGTCAGTGGTGGCGTCGTCACGTTGTGTCTGAAAGGAGCTTCAGTGAGTGACTCAAGCAGGAGCAAAAATAAATAAAAACTGATGACTATTATTATTATTTATGTCAGAGATTCACACGCCAAGTTCACACCACAGGGGAAGATTATTCTGTTTTCTTTCCTGGGAGTTAAAGGTCAAATCAAAAGTTTAACATAAAAATACTGCTGCAGTGAAGTTCTTATTTTAAGTCTTTTAATAAGTCTCTATAACTCTGATGTTTCTGGTGGAGGAGCCCCAAACAGAGTTGCAAAGTCCGCTTATTATCAGCAAACTTTGGGTTTGTTTTTCTGGAAAGTCTCTTACAAGTATTGGTAGTAGCGGGTTGCGTTTTCTCCAGTCTCTCTCCGACTCGCAGGCAGTTATATGTGTGACAAGTGTGATATGCGAGCATATCATGCCGATCTGGTTCAACATGTTAGCACCGAAAAACGTAAAAGAAACGCAGGTCCGTTCTCTTCAAATGAGGCTTACCGGCATTAGATTCACGGTCTTTACAAAAATGAAACGAAATGCAAGAACTAAATTAAATGTTCAACTTGTTTAAGTTTAGTTGACAAGAAAAATGTAAAGTTCCAAGCTAAAAAATTTGTGCAAAAATGAAATGAAATGCAGCTTTCCTAGAATTAGATTTAAAATATCGCGATATATCTCCTTGCTTACAGTATCGAGATATATTGAATGGTAGCCCCTGTATCACGATACGTATTCTAACTTATTAATCAGAGACCAGTTTTATTTGTATAAATGTCACAACAACTTCTAACAACTGTGTGTCCTTTTACAACTTTTAAACTGCATGTCATGTTTTTGTTCTTTATGAAGCTTTCTGTTCATGTGAATGTACGACTCAGTCTCACAGCAGTTCACTTTCAACAACGTATTTTTTGTGCAACAAGTGACGCACGTGTCAATTTCCGCTCCAGTCTTTGCAAAAATAAAACTACTTAGGTTTTGGTTTAGGAAAAGATCGACTTTGTTAGGGTTAGGCAACAAACAAGCAAATAAGCAGTAAAAAATAACAATAGAATAGTTAAAAATGTTGGAATACATATTTTTTTTTAATTTTACCAATATACAATATAAGCTATACATATTGGTGCCCCGTGTGAGGCCAGAAGTCAACGTTGATTTATTTGTAACATCTGTACTTCAGTTACAGAACTTCTGGAGTTAACTCTTACCACCATCTTTACCTAAACCTAACTAAGGAGTTTTATTTTGAAAAGACTGGAGAGGAAACTGACACGTGTTGCTGGACATTTGTCCCTTACAAAAAAGTATTATACTTCAAGTTCATTAATATATTAATATCAATGTACTAGTAGTATACTTGTAAGTGTACTACTTCAGTACTTCTTAGGACTAAAATTGGCCCACATTTTAGTTTATAAAGGTAAACTTTTAAGTGTAAGAATAGTAATTTTGTACTGCAACTATACTATGAACTATAGTACAAGTGAATACTGTTAGTTTAGTAGTTATATACTTGTAGCCCATCTTATAGGTTATGAAAGTACACTTTAAAGTATACTACTAGTTTAATAGTTTTTATACTAAGTATACTTATATATACTTTTAGCCCACTTTATAGGTTATGAAAGTACATTTTATATGCTTTAACTTATAGTACTTAGCCAATGCTACTGGCTCCTTTTGCTATTTGACTTGATGTTTCATGATGATAAAAAAACTAAAATAAAAGTAGTTTTTGTGGCACGCCGTGAGACGAGACGAGATGTGGTGGTTTCATTCATCCATCTGGTCATATACAGCAGTAACTCTATAGTAACTGGAATGTTTAAATCAGTGCTGCTGCTGAACTACCTGCTGTGGATCATTCACATGGTCGTAGTCAGAGGACGTCTCTGAAGGCCTCTATAGTTTCTCTCTGAGCTGCTGAGCGTTTATCAGAGAGACAAAGAGAAGAGCTGAAGGCTCAGAGACGTTATTAGAGGCTGCTGAGGACGTCAACGGCGCTGATTTATACCGTGTGACCTGAACGCAGCGCCGCCTGCACACAGCAGGAATCTTTAAAGTGCTTCTTTAATTAAACGGTTGCTGTATTATAGTGGAATAAGATCTGATGGAAGTGAAGGCTGATATCCCACTTCCACTCCATTAAACATCAAGACGTGATGCGTTCACTGTTAACCCTTCATCCTCCGGTTCATGTGGACCCTTCAGGGCCCTCGTTCTGCTTTTATCTCTGATCTCTCTACGATGATAATGTGACGTTGATAATTGGTGCCTGTCACATCCAGCACTGCAGCTGCCGGCGTCGGGTACATCTCTGGACGGATCAGCGCCACTGGTGATTACGCCACAGTTCAACGGAGTCACTCTGATGTCAGGAACGCTGACTCCTCACATATACAGGAAAACACAGTCCAGACAGGAAGTGGTGTCACCTGGTTGATTTCCATTTAAAACACCAACTACTTCCTGCTTTTAAATCACGCCAAAATAAATAAATAGGTAGCAGTTCTTCTGTTTGAGTCACACACGTGTTTTCTCCTTTAACCCTTTCTGTACAACATGAGCTCCTCTGTGGCACCGAGGTGGACTCTGTGTGTAATGAAGCAGCAACGTTGCTTGATAGTAGTTAGATACTGTGTGTTGTTTTGGTCATCTGGACACCAACAGCACCAACAGCATCAACACCAACACCTGGCGGTGTGACGGCTGTGAGGCGGACAGCTGTGGTCGGTCGGCCGTGCTTGAAATAAACAAGAGAGGCCCCCGGAGAGATTAATGGCCGTCTATGGCACCTCGTCCAGGAATGTGTCGTTTATAAATGGAAAGGAATGAGGTGAATGGCGAGCAGAGCCAGCAAAGCCAGCAGGAAGCGGCTGGCGGCGACCCAGGTGGGTTCTGCTTCCTGTTTCATTCCTCCCATCTGAATAGTTGTGGCTGCCGGAGAGAGAAGGAATCATCACAACATCGATCCAGACACTATAAAAGCAGAGTGTTTTCTGTGTGAGTTGCTGGACGTGTTAACGGTGTCGCTTCAGGAAGCAGCTCGACCCGTAAACACAAGCAGAGATTGTTTATGTTACTCCGTTACCATGGAAACAAGAGCTCCACTTCCTGTAGCCTTCGCCTCCTCCTGTCATCACCTGACACGCGATACGCTGTCATTAGTTTAAAACTAAAAACCTTCAACATGCAAAGTCAATCAGTATTTCACCTGAAACTAAGAGGTATTATGTAGTACTACTTATTTTGTAGTACTTATTTATTATATAGTACTTATCTATTATGTAGTACTTTATCAACTGTATGTTGGAGCACTGTTTTTAGTGCTTTTAAAGTATTTGCTCCCTCCTCTTGGCTCCAGAGACACTTTAAACCAGATTATTTTTATTTTTTATTTTTACTATATTATATTATAAACATGCAAGATTATTAAAACAGGTTTAAGGGGTTTTTTTGTGCACTAAATGAAAAATCGTTGTTTGTTTTAAGTCTATTCTTTCTGTTATGTAAAATATTTTATGTTTTTATGTTGTTGTTTTTTTTATTTCAAAGTCTGTTGTATGTGTTTGTATGAAACTTATGAACTGCCGTCTTGACCAGGACCTCCTTATAAAACAGATTCAAAATTACAACAGGATTGTTTTGTTAAAATAAATGAATTTAAACTATAACACCGTTTACTGAGAGATAATTCTTGCCAGATTTGTTGTCATGTTCTCATTGTTTATGTAATCTAACAGATGATTAAATAATAGGGCTGTCAAAGTTAACGAGATAATAACTCGTTAATGCAAATTTGTTTTAACGCTAATAATTTCTTTAACGCATTAGCACAACTTGTGATGTTTAGGTTGTAGCAGCTCAGTTTTAAAGCTAGAGTGAAGATATACTGATATCATATGAAACTAGAGAACCTGATGAATCCATCGGTGCCAACCAGGTCATACTAGCTATACAATATGTGTACTTCATATTGTATCTGTGTGTCTATTTATATCTCTGATTCTTCAATATGCTGATGATATACCCCTAATTTTAGCAGAAAAAATTTGGCGATGAAAAACTGTCATGTCCATGTTCAAAGGGGTCCCTTGACCTCTGACCTCCAGATCAGTGAATGTGAATGGGTTCTCTGGGTACCCACGAGTCTCCCCTTTACAGACATGCCCACTTTATGATCATCACATGCAGTTTGGGGCAAGTCATAGTCAAGTCAGCACACTGACACACTGACAGCTGTTGTTGCTGTTGGGCTGCAGTTTGACCTGTTCTGATTGGAGCAGATTGTTTCAAGCTAAATGCAGAACCTGTGAGGGTTTCTGATCAATATTTGTCATTGATTTGTGTTGTTCATTGATTTACAATAATAAATATATACATATATTTACATAAAGCAGCATATTTGTCCACTCCCATGTTGATAAGAGGATTAAATACTTGACAATGGATTGGCAGCTCTATTAAATATCACTTTTTCACATAACGTGTTCATTTCCACGGTTTCCTGTCAGATTAAAGCATCATGAAGTAATTCTGTCGTTGTCTCCATCTTGTCTCCAGTCACAGTACACCAACCTGGGGCTCCTGAACAGTATGGACCAGACCATTCAGAACGGCGGCTCCACCTCCACCAGCCCCTACAACAACGACCACGCACAGAACAACGTGACGGCCCCATCGCCCTACGCCCAGCCCAGCTCCACCTTCGACGCCCTCTCCCCCTCGCCGGCCATCCCGTCTAACACGGACTACGCCGGGACCCACACCTTCGACGTGTCCTTCCAGCAGTCCAGCACAGCCAAGTCCGCCACCTGGACGGTAAGACGCTCACCCACCAGAAACAGTTACTGGGATTCTGGCTCTGCATGGTCCTCCAAGAAGATCTGTGTGATGTAGAGAAGTTCATCTGTACCTTCTTTTCTATCCGTACAAAGAGCAGTGAGTTGATCAGTTGACCTTCAGCTCTGTGCTCTTTATTCTACGACTGATTACTGAAATATTCTTAGTCACACGTCATAGAGGGTTTTTATATATATATATATATATATGTATGTATATATATATATATATATATATATATATATATATATATATATGTGTGTGTGTCCTATGCTGGTTATAATAAATATGGAGCCACATTTCTTCAGCTCGTCCTCAGTGATGAGTCAGGTAGAGGTTGAGGAGGAACTCCTTATCTGATGATCTGGTGCTTCAGGCTGATTCACGTTGCTCAACTACATCTGGCAGCGAGGAATGTCACCTGAGACGAATAGAGCCTCAAATCATGAGTGAACCCCAGGCGACGCTCTGACACACACCGAGCTCATCTCACTATGAAGACGGTTTCTCATATGTTTCACATGTCACATACAACAGGAGAGAGTCCGTGTCAGACCCGTTCTGGAAACACTCTGTTTGGTTTAGGCGAGGGGCGTCGCCCAGGGATGTAAAAAGAGAACAGGAAGCAGCGTATGAGAGCGTCTCGTGGTGCATGAAGCTAAAATCACTCCACTTCCGACTGATAAAGTACCCGGATCATCTGGTGATCTTCCTCATCCATTGGGCCCATACGGTGCTGCAGGAATGAGTCCTAAAACCCAGAAATGAGTCAGCATTTGATCACTTCCTGTTGCTCAAAATGGGTGTATAAATGACACCATAATGCTCAAGGCGTTTAGCGTGCAATAAGTACGCCTTTCTTGATTTCCACGTGTCATTTGTACTCCATGTATCCTGAGCTGACTGTAATGTAAACACATCTACGTATAAATGCTACGGTAAGAGTTAGTAACGTAGAATAAGAAGAGAGAAAGACCTCTGATGGTGGACGGGTCCAACAAACACAGGACTGTTTAATCAGGAGACCGTTGTTGACTGGTGTTTTGCTTTTATTAGTGATGTTTGTGACGTGTTTTCTGTAGTTGTTTCCGTACTTTGTTTCCGTACTTATTTTAAGCCCAACCAAGACATTTTCCCTTACCTTAACTAAGTGGTTTACTTGTCTGACCCTAACTGTGGACGTTTGCGTGACATAAAATGCAGAATGTCGGTGTAATGTCGTGGTATTTATTCGCCTTAGTGTGAGACCGGGTTGCAAAAAAGATTATCCTCTGAGTCACAGACGTCTCTTTCCCAGTGCAAGTCTCTGGGAAAACGTCTTTTTGGGCCAAATGACGGACACAGAAGTTGTCGTACCGCCGTTTGCAAATTGCGAAAGCTGATCTGAGATCTGCAAAAACACTCACGAGACTCACGATGCCTAACCCTTAACCATCTTGTGAGAGTTTCCCCAATTTGCTGGTTCCCTTCTAGACCCGACCTGGCGGCGCCTGGGTAGAGCGTGCAGGAGGCGGAACCTGACGCAGATTACCGCGGTAACCGTTCATAATTTGGTCACAAACAACCGAGTCTCCTTCCTGAATCTCGTCGTCTCTCAGTTAGACATTTTCATTGGCGTCTTTGTGTAAATGACCCTTCTTCTTCTCCCTTCTTCTATTCTTCCGGTTTTGTGCCGGTCACGATAGAAACGTCATCAACACGTCCACTCGCTCGCTGTGATTTTCTCCGGCTCTATTGGCACGTGGGCCGGCCTTTATACCGGGGAGCTGGCAGGTTAAAGTTAGTTTAATGATCGGGACGTTTGCGTCCTCTAGGTGATGTCTAGATGAGTTCAGGGTTGTAGTTTATGTGTGAAAGCAGTTTAAGAGACGTTCCCATTACCCAGAATCCTCTGTAATCTTAGATAATGTGGATGGATGTTCCTCCTCTAATAACGTCCACTCTCAGCTCCCTGTGATCAAACAGCTGACCGGTAGGTCGTTGATGACAGAGGGTCTGACAGTCGGTCCAGGTGTGGTGAAACTCCGAGCAGCTAGATGTCACCACGTGATGCTCCGTAAACCGACACGACCGACAGCTCCGTCCGCTCTGTCATTACAGCTGCTGATCCACCACCTCCTCCCTTCCTCATGTCTTATCTGCAGACCGACTCTGGATCAGTTCAGTGGGTTAATGCACTCTAGCGGACGTCGTAGGTGACGGAGACGTCACCCTCACAAAGTGACATGTTTACTTTTCCTTCGGGTGTGACGTGTTGCTGATTACATCATTTATCTATTTATTTATCTATTTATTTATTTATTTATTTATTTATTTATTTATTTATTTGCACACCCACATGAGACTGCATAAAATCCAGATAATGAAAAAATACGAAATGTGTCAGGAGAGGTGAAGAAGCCACGGGTTTATTAGAAAAACTAACAATAAAATAAGAGGAAATATAATATTAAAAAAGCTGACATAACTATAAAAAATAAATATCAAAAAGAAGCAGACAAACAAACCAATCAGGAGAAAACAATCCAATAAAAACAAAGAAATACATTAAAGACGACACACATTATGAAATAATTAGACATCAGGTATTAAATGTGATAATAACAGGGGATTTGTGAATTTGAAGTTGCTTAACAATGATGTTGAAATGCAAATACTGACAATAAAGTATTTGCAGATGCCAACTGGAGACATTTTGAATATAAGTGGTCATTAAACACGTCTAGAATTATTAGTGTAATATCGATAACTGTAGTAAAACCTGCTGAGCGTTACCGCCGTGGGTCGGGGTGAAGTCAGGGCGTGCTGCTGGCCCGTCTTCTTCCTCGCGGGCCACGCCGACTGTGGGATTGTGACATTTACCTAATTCCCACACCGCCTCGCCAATCCCTCTCATTTTCACCGTCCAAAAACAAAAGTGTTTGTCTTGATGTGCAACGTCGAGGAGCTGAAGAGTTAGTGGTTAGAGAGAGGCACGCCCCGTCCTCATCACACAGTCATAACACATGATGCAAGACTGGTCCGATTGGTCTGACTTCACTTCACTTCACTGTTTATCACCAGAACCACGCTGAGTCACAACTCCACATTTACTCATTTAACACTAAAACATTGTTTTCATCAACTGGTCAATATGCAGATTTAGCTTTATTTAGCTTCCATAAAGCGTCTCCTTTTAGACTAGATGATCAAACAGAACTCTGTTTCTTGACCCAGTGGACACTTTGAATTCATCTTTAAAGATGAAAAACAACAAAAAAGAGCTAAAAATATAGAAAACTAAATCAAAATATGAATTAAAAACATCTGTGATAAGTAGAGTGTCACTTTGCTGACCTGCATCCAACATCTACGACACGACTAACCGGAGCCGAGACTCAAACATCTGATGACTTGAGACTCCACTTGAAGTTTAACACCACTGACTCGTGACTTTTCTTGGACTTGAGCCTTTTGACCCGAAACCAAAGACTAAAAAGTATTTAAAAAGTGTGCTATCAATCAGTTCATTTCCTGAGCCCACTAACGTTAACGCTGTTCATTCCCACAATGTCAAAACTTAATTCCCCAGAACTTATTTTCTGATTACATTCAGTCGCACTTGTTTTAACAAATAAATACAACATTTAAAAATGATTCATGATTATTTAAAATTTTATATATTATTACTCTGATGTAATGTTGGGACTTGACTTGGGACTTGTCAGTCTTGAGTTGGGATCTGCATCAGCTGATCTTACTGGTTCCCATCATTGATCAGCTGATCTTACTGGTTCCCATCATGCATCAGCTGATCTTACTGGTTCCCATCATTGATCAGCTGATCTTACTGGTTCCCATCATGCATCAGCTGATCTTACTGGTTCCCAGCATGCATCAGCTGATCTCTGGAGATCTGTCACACAGCTCCAGTGATGTGAAGCCAGCAGCTCGGCCGCTGGACGTCCGGCCTACAGATCTCCTAATGCCCCCCCGTTTGAAGGCCTGTGGGATCTTCCCCAGGACTTAGTGGACTGTGTACTGTGCTGTTTGATGACTGTTTCTTATGGAGACACACCTATAATCCCTAACCCACACCTTAACCTCTTCCTGTCTGGGATGACTGTGACACGCACACGTCAACATTTCCCAGAACTGCTCCCACGCACGCCGTTTCCTCGTCGCCCCTCCTGCCGTCTCCACGGACACGGAGCTCCTCTTTTTACGGGTCAAATCAATCCACAGATGTGTCTTTGCTTTGCTGAATTAATGGCAGCCGATTGTTGGCTACTGATGCTGCTATTGTGCGGCTGAAGATTGGTGGTGTTTGCCGTGCGTATTAGCTGCCACCGCAGTCAAAGGAGAGGAATGTGCCGGTGTGGAGCGCTGCAGGATTACAGTAATGGATTGAGGGCCTGTAGATAATACTTGTGTAAATACGGTGTGCCTCTCTGCTGAACCCTGTGCTCTCTTGGAGTGGGCTCTGTCTTTTTGAGAGAGTTAAGCTTGATGGTTGCATCTCACATTGCGCCGGAGGAGGAGGAGGAGGAGGAGGAGGAGGAGGAGGTGAATGCTCAAAGAGAAGAGTGTTCCAGCGAAAGGCAGCAAGACGCAGCTTGTCCCGAGAACATCTGCGGGCCCGTCCCACGCCTCACGAGATGGGGCTGAGACTTGTTTGTGTCAAGAAGCTTGTCAGGACTCGCCCATCACACGGAGACAAGCCCTCAGATGGGAAAAAGAAAGAGAGAGGTGGAGGGGAATTTTTTTTTAAAAAAGCAGGCAGGAGTTGAAAAGATTTTTTTTATGATATGGGCGATGGGATTTCTTCATAATCGTGGTGGAAAAGCCCTTTAGAGTTTAGATTACCACAAACAAACAACCAGATACCTGCAGCTATGATTCACCTCAACACGCTGCAGTCCTATGAATACAGAGAAACACATATTAGTCTGTCGTCTGCAGCATCTCAGGGATCAAATCTCAGCAAATCTCAGCAAATCTGTGGCTCTCAACTCAAAAACTGAACTTTAGAACAACAGCTTCAATACTTCCATGAAGGAAACGTAGATCAACGTTTCCTCATTCAACGGTTCATACTAAAGGTTGTTACACCTTTTTCATTAGTTTTCCTACGAATGTCCAGCAACACGTGACAATTACTGTCTTTTCAAAATAAACTTACATCTTCACAGGAAACTACTTAGTTAGGTTTAGGCAACAAAACTACTTAGTTAGGTTTAGGCAACAAAACTACTTAGTAAACTACTTAGTTAGGTTTAGGCAACAAAACTACTTAGTAAACTCCTTAGTTGGGTTTAGACAACAAAACTACTTAGTAAACTCCTTAGTTAGGTTTAGACAACAAAACTACTTAGTAAACTCCTTAGTTAGGTTTAGTAAAAGATGGTGGTTTGGGTTAAAATAACTCCAGAAGTTCTGCAACTGAAGTTATGAGACAAATTAATCAACGTTAACTTCTGGTTCTAAACGGGACGTGAACAGCGGTCTCCTGGTGAAAGTCCACTTTTTATACTTCCTGGTTCATGATCACGTGGGATAAACACTGTATATGAATTAGAGTTCATTACTTTTCGTAGGTAAAGCTACGAATGGTGGACGAGAGCAGATCAAACACAAGTTGTAGTTCTTAATGAAAGAAGACAATATGTGAAAAGGATCTTTGTCTCCTCTCTGCCTGCTGGCTTTTATCCTCCGTCTCAGATTCACTGGGTTTGTATTTACAGTCATTCAGCAGCTTTGATTGGCTAATCCACAGTGACAGATGCATATTTGACTCTTTCAGCGCCGGCCACACAAACATGACGGCACATGTCGGTACAGGTCCGCCTGGGGACGGGACAGGTGTCATCACTCACTCTGTGTGGTCAACATCAACACTGTGAAATATCCAGAACCCTCTAAAAAGTCCACATCTGACCAGAAACAGGTGTTTTTACTTCTGTTTCCTCGGCGTTACTGTTGAATGGTAACAGGTTTGGGAGAAGCTCCGGGCGTGATGTGACATGTCAGGTATGAAGAGGACAAGACCAGAGGCGCCACACAGAGCTTGTTTTAAGGCCTGATGTTTGTCAGGACTTGACTCGCTGCATGCGCCCGCAGCGCCTGTCAGCGAGCGAGGAACGCTACAGCGCCGGGCCTGTCCCGACCTGCAGCGCCTCGATCCTGCAGCGCCTCGACCTGCAGCGCCGCACGACAAGTCTGCGTGTGTTCACAACAAGTGGTGCATTTGTTAGAAAGTAAATCACACACATGCAGCTCCGTAAAGCATCAGATTATCATGAGAGGATGTTTTAGAGCTGCAGCAGGTTTGTGTTTGTTTCCACATCGCTGACAGAAAACAACGTTCGGTTCCTGCACACACATCTTTTCAAATGATTGTGATTAACAGATTCTGCAACCTTGAGACCTTAAACATAGGAAGGATTTCAAAACCAAAGTGGGCAACCAACAAGCAACCAAGTCTATAGAAACAAGCCCAAAACAAGCAACCTTACCAACCTACTTGATCACTTCATATATATCTATGAATTTATTTTGCATTTCATTGCATTTTTGCATGTATATTTAACGTGTAGCTTCACATTTTTCTTGTAAACTAAACTTAAACAAGTTGCACTTTTAATTTAATTCTTGCATTTCGTTTCATTTTTGCAAAGACTGTGAATGTAATGCCGGTAAGCCTCATTTGAAGAGAGCGAGGTGGAGAGAGACTGGAGAAAACGCAACCCGCTACTACCAATATTTGTAAGAGACTTTCCAGAAAAACAAACCCAAAGTTTGCTGATGATAAGCGGACTTTGCAACTCTTTTTGGGGCTCCTCCACCAGAAACATAATAGTTTGAGAGACTTATTAAAGGAGTTAAAATAATAAGTTCACTGCAGCAGCATTTTTATGTTAAACGAGAAAAGAAAACAGAATAATTCTCCCCTCTGGTGTGAACTTGGCGTGTGGATTTATGACATAAATAATAATAATATTCATCAGTTTTTATTTATTTTTGCTGCTTGAGTCACTCACTGAAGCTCCTTTCAGACACAACGTGACGACGCCACCACTGACCACTGAAACACGTTATTTCTAAATGCTTGCACAACGCTGCAACGGCTTTTAGCTGCATCGAGCAAAGCCCGCTGCACGCTGAGCTCAAACTGCGGAGACGACAGTCAGTGTAGCTCTATCGTCGTCCGGGTGGAAACAGTAGAGATTACACACACCGTTCAGTTCCAGGAGCAAGTTGAGATAACGAAAAGTTACCATATATCGGGAGAATTGTGACCTCAAGAGAGGGCAATGAAAAAGTCTCCCTGGAAAATGTGGAGGGTTGGCAAGTACGTGATTAAGCAGCTCTGTATTGTGCACGCTGTGTTTGCAATTCACATTGTGACCAATGAAAGGCTCATAATTACATGTTAACACCTGAGCGCCGCGCCCTGTGTGAGCCACTGAATCCCATCAGTCAACCGGCTGTCTGTCCTCCACCCTCCTCCTCCACACTGTTAGCTTTAGCAGCTCGCTGCTGCTGTGCTCGCTGCTCCGCAAACAGCAGCACATAGTTGTGTTCAAAGTTTGTAGCTCCGGGGCTGGGATGGTCCTCTATGAGTGTGTGTGTGTGTGTGTGTGTGTGTGTGTGTGTGTGTGTGTGTGTGTGTGTGTGTGTGTGTGTGTGGCGGTAGGATCTGATCTAAACAAACTTCTCCATCTCTGATTAGATCTCAGCGCTCTGAGTTGTGTTGTTTTCGCCTTCAGCTACACAAAAGCAGTCAGTAATTATAGAAAACATTACGTACTGACCCTTTACAGCCCATCTCTCTCTCTCTCTCTCTCTCTCTCTCTCTCTCTCTCTCTCTCTCTCTCTCCACCTCATTTAGCTGACTGACAGCGGCGTACGGGGAGTATCAGGTTAAGATCGAGGGGACAACTGCAACCATCCATCTTCGGCTTTCTCTTCTCTTTTTCTTTCTTCTGTAAAGCTGCTTTGATTTTAAGGAGGAATCAGTTCAGTCGTTGTGTTTACATTCCCATACAACTAAACTGCATCCTCAATTACCTCCCGGGATTATGGTCTCAGTTTTAAACAGTTTTAAACCCGTAGTTAATGGAAATAAAACAAAAACACAACCAGACTGCATGGCTAGGTTTAGTAAAAACATCATGTTTTGGCTTAAAGTGCCGACGTCAGTGACTTTTAGTTTCTCCTGTGTTTGTTGGACCCGTCCATCCACCTGCCTAAAGTGGACTTTCAGGCTTCTTATACTTGTTATTATATATATTATAAATAGTCATGAAATGTTTTGATGAAATTTAATGTAATGATTTGTGATCGTAATCTACGTAATCATGAACTAGGAAGTATAAAGAGCGGTGAACGACGTGTAGCGAGGAGGTCGGGTGGATGGGTGGGTCTAAAAAACACCAGACTGTCACCAGGAGACCATATTGGTGCCCCGTGTGAGGCCAGAAGTCAACGTTGATTTATTGTAACTTCTGTTCTTCAGTTACAGAACTTCTGGAGTTATTTATGCATTCATGTGACATCACTGCAGCCTGCATAGACCAGTTTGTCCTGAAAAAAAGAAAAAAGATGTGTATGTCATGATTGTGCAATGTAGTGTTGAGATTCTATCAGACATATCGTGTTGCTGGACATTCGTAGGAAAACACACACAAAATACGTTGTTGAAAGTTGTGCTGAGCGTCACGATAAAAAAAGAGAAATTGGTGTTTATGTACATGACTCAAATAGATTACATTTCATGACTATTTCACAAACTGCTGCGAGACTGTGTTGTATTTTTATGGGTCGTTTCCAGAAGGTTATACGCAAATTACGGAACTCTCGTGAGATGGTTAACGTTAGGTGTTGACCTCGGATGGTTAAGGCTAGGATAAGTCATCGGGTAGCGAGTTTCGCAAGAGCTTTTTGCTAGTCTTCCCTTTTTTTGCAATTTGGGGTTTACGTTGTAGACATGACCGTTATTATACCACTTTCTTTAATGGTTGCTCAATATACTATGTCACCTGCTCTGTGACTTGAAAAAAAAGAGGTGACTTGAGGAAAGCAGCGTCTTTGCTGAGGATCAGGGTTGTTATTTCTGCGTGGATCATCTCAGTGATGTGTTTAGTTTGAGCTGTTTAGGGTTTGTCCTGATGAAAGGTAAAGATTGTGCCCGAGGAGCTGAGGAGCAGAAGACGAAGTCCGTGCCAAGCTTGTGTAATATTTAAAGTTAGACAGCTACAGCGTTCCCTGGAAACAAACTTAATAAAGCTGGAATTTTGATGTTTCATTGTTCTCCAACAGCCTGGAGCTCTTTTCACAATGTTCTTCACTCAGAAATGAAGCTTACGGAAAAATCTCCCCCTCCACCCCACCCTCCGCTGTCTCCTGCACATACAGCAGTGATTTCAATGGTTCATGTACAGTTTCGTTCTGCTTATTAAGAACAATTCAGTGTTTCTGATGGTTCATCAGTTGTAACATGGATCAACGATCATCTGTTATCCTCCTGACTCCTTACACCATCATGTGTTGGCACCAACAGACGGATCTTCTGAGGAGGACTACTCTAAAGCTGGTGTAGAGCCAGTGTATCTTTAGCAGAGTCCTCCTCCCCACAAGATGAAAGCCAGGCCCGGTTTAATTGCTGCTGGAGGGGTCCGTTTTTATGGCGCTCCACGGAAGTCCCAGAGGCTCTCCGTCAGACATCGTTGAGGTTGCAGCACCAGAACTGGTGTCTTTAAGTAGGTCCTAATCACAGTCTTGTCTTTGAGCCGTTTTGCTTCAGGGAAACCAGAAGTTCTCCGTCCAGCCAACAGATGTTACACCCTTTCAGCAAATTAGACAAACATTTAGTGGAAGCTTTAAAACCGTCTAAACTTCTCCTGGTTACTTTTATCCATTAATTCTCTCTCCTTTGTCTCCTCCAGTACTCGACAGACCTGAAGAAGTTGTACTGCCAGATTGCCAAGACGTGTCCCATCCAGATCAAAGTCCTGACCAACCCGCCGCAGGGTGCCGTCATCAGAGCCATGCCCGTTTACAAGAAGGCCGAACACGTGACCGAGGTGGTGAAACGCTGCCCGAACCACGAGCTCAGCCGCGAGTTCAACGACGGTCAGTTCTTTAATAATAAAAAAAACACATTTTAGGAATCATTGTTTGCTGTCGGACATTTAATGATGCGACTCGTGTTGCTTCCAGGTCAGATAGCTCCTCCCAGTCACCTGATCCGTGTGGAGGGAAACAACCACGCCCAGTATGTGGAGGACACCATCACCGGGAGACAGAGCGTCTTAGTCCCCTACGAACCTCCACAGGTGAGCGGGCCGTCACGTTTCTGTGGGTTCTGGATCAAAAATGGTTTACTGCCATGTGGGTTCACATATACAAGGAATCAGACTCGGTGATTTGGTGCATAACAATAAACATAGTACAAAAGTATAAAGACTAGAACACTAGAAAAATGTACAATACAATCTGTCTGTTTTAAAGGTGTAGAGTTGATGTAAATGGTGTGAGGTTTTGGTCTTTATGGACCTCAGCCTCCTGCCAGAGGGGAGGGACTCAAAGTGCCCCCATGTTGGAACAAACCAGTGTCCTCTTTGATGCCCCCGTGGTGGATGAAGTGCCTCTCTGGAGGCCTTCAAATGAAGAAAACATGATGCATACCATATAGGCTGATCTACATGCTAGAAAACGTTATGCACGCTGCTGCCTCATCGTGTGCAGCCGGACTCAACCACTGGTTCAGGATGATGGATCTGTTTTATACCCACTAACTACTAACTGGGTGTTACGTTTCCCCGTTTAGGGTCCAGGGGATGGAGGGAGTAACAATAACATTTAAACCCCGGATAGAGAGACGGACAACGGATGTGTG
This sequence comes from Sebastiscus tertius, assembly GCA_916701665.1. NCBI lineage: Eukaryota > Metazoa > Chordata > Actinopteri > Perciformes > Sebastidae > Sebastiscus > Sebastiscus tertius. The sequence continues at coordinate 20,561 of CAKAOH010041491.1, forward strand.
CAAACAGTTTATTAACAATAAATGAAAACGTGTACAACGACCAACTTAAAACTACTTTCTAACAGAAAGCTACAGCTCAGCACTGCTGCAAAAAACACTCTGAAGTAGGAAAGCACCGCCGACTCCGGCACACACGTCCACCACCGACGTAAACCGAGCAGCACTCGGTCTGAAACACTGACGTTCGACCGTTTGGCCCTCTGGCACCGGTCTCTTATCCGCCCCAGCCCCGATTGGTGATCGAACACAGCCGCGTAATAATGTTGAAATAATCCTTTTTGTATTCTAGGTAGGCTAAATATTAAATAGTGGCACTTTAAAAGACGTCTTCCGAATTGTATCAGCAAAATGTGTTTTTGCTTTTATTGTCTGGGGACAATAAAGGAAGTGGGTCGTCCTCAGCTGAAATCAAACCGCTATGGATATTTTAAATATATTTAATAAATAGGGATGATATCGATAAATACTTTTGATACCAGTACGAATACCAGTATCCTTAAAGTGATACCAATAGAGAACTTCATTTTGGTGACATCTCGCCATGCTGAACTGACAACTCCGTCAGGTAAAGATCACATTAAATCGTTAGCAGTGATTGGCTGCGAGCAGAACCACTACTAGTTGTTGTTTTCTAGGACCGGGTACAAAAAGGATTGAATGTAGTCATTGTTCGACTGGAGAAGTTTGGGTACTACTTGTTACTGCTTTATTTAGGTCAATACCTTCAGGTATGGAGTACCGATACCCAGATCAACTTATAAGTCAATGCTCTAAGAACCTTGTGTGTCTCTGCGTCGCCTACAAACCTAAAACAAAGCAGCAAAAACACTGAAGTGGATGAATTGTTATTAGTGACCAGGACATGGCTGTGCATGTAAATGCATCATCAAATGTCTCTAAAAATCTGTTTTTTGTCGTCCTCCTGTCTCTCTCAGGTGGGAACAGAGTTCACCACCATCCTGTACAACTTCATGTGCAACTCGAGCTGCGTCGGTGGGATGAACAGACGCCCGATCCTCATCATCGTCACCCTGGAAACCAGAGAGTAAGAGACTCGTATCATCCCGTCTGTCACGTCCCCAGTTGAGTAAATGTTGGATTGTGTCTCACCTGCTATGTGTCCCCCCTCCGTCTCCTCCTCCACAGCGGTCAAGTGTTGGGCCGCCGGTGCTTCGAGGCCAGGATCTGCGCCTGCCCGGGCCGAGACCGGAAGGCGGACGAGGACAGCATCCGCAAGCAGCACGTAACGGACGCCACAAAGAGCAGTGATGGTATGAAGCGCCGTAAGTAGGGCGGGGCTGGTGGCGGGCTGTCCTGCTTCAGGTCTCACCTGAGGACCTTTAACCTCTGCTCTCACTAATCCTCCCGCTCATAGACTAACTGTAGATGAACACACGAACCGTGGTCCTCACTCTGTCCTGTCCTCTCTCAGCCTTCCGTCAGGTGTCCCACGGCATCCAGATGTCCACCATCAAGAAGAGGAGGTCTACAGACGAGGAGGTGTTCTGTTTGCCTGTAAGTGTTGCTGTCCTGTTTCAGGGAATAAAGCCGTTGTGTGTCTGAGCTGCTCGATGACCGACGCCTCTCTGCTTCTTCTTCTTCTTCTATTAGATCAAAGGACGTGAAATTTATGAGATTTTGGTAAAAATCAAAGAGTCTCTGGAGTTGATGCAGTTCCTGCCGCAGCACACTATCGAGTCGTACCGACAGCAGCAGCAGAACCTCCTCCAGAAACAGTGAGTACTCGTTCACGTCCGTTAGAAAGACACAAAGCAGTCCGTCAAATAGTCACAAAATTGTATCTATTGATTCGTCTACATAAACATGAATTTCACTTTTTTTTCGTGACGCTCAGCACAACTTTCAACAACATATTTTTTTGTGCTTTTTCCTACGAATGTCCACCAACACGTGATGCACGTGTCAATTTCAGCTCCACTTATCTTTTTAAAATAAAATTACTTAGTTAGGTTTAGGAAAAGATCAACTTGGTTAGGCTTAGGCAACAAAACTATTTTGTTAGGTTTAGGAAACGATGGCGATTTGGGGTAAAATAACACTGAAAGTGGCGTAACTTAATTATGAAAGTTACGGGATGAAAACTACTTAGTTAAGTTTAGGAAAACATTGTGGGTTGCATTAAAATCACATCGGAAAATGTGTAACTTAATTACGAAGTTACTTGACAAAAAGTACTTTATTAGGTTTAGTAAAAGATGGCGTTTGGGTTAAAATAACATCGGAATTGCTGTAACTTAATTACGGAAGTTATGTGACAAAAAGTACTTTGTTAGGTTTAGGAAAAAATGGTGGTTTGGGTTAAAATAACTCCAGAAGTGCTGTAACTGAAGTACAGAAGTTACGTGACAAATAAATCAACGTTGACTTCTGGCCTCACACGGGGCACCAAAATGTATAGCTTATATTGTATGTTGGTAAAATTAAAAAAAAATGTATTCTCACATTTTTAACTATTCTATTGTTATTTTTTACTGCTTATTTGCACCAACAAACCAAAGCAAATTCCTAGTGTATACCTGATACACCTGGTAATAAACAAGATTCTGATTCTGACAGAGGTCTCCTGGTGAAAGTCTGGTGTTTTTTAGACCCACCCATCCACCCCGACCTCCTCGCTACACAGCGCTCACCGCTATCTATACTTCCCAGTTTACGTGGATTACATACAAATTGATTTCGTGCTGATCATCACGAAAAAAAAGTGAAATTCATGCACGTGTACACGAATCAATGCATTAAAGTTTGTGACTATTTCATGACCTGCTGTGCAACTGAGCTTGAAAGTCATCACAGACCTGCATCACTGTCAGAGTTCAGCCTCCAGTTCTAGTTTCTTTGTGCTGTTTTTCTTTAGAATAGACTGCAGTGATTTAACAGGACCGACGTGAAGCCCTGATATTTGTCGCTGCCTCTGAAGCTTTGCAGCTGATAATAATAATAATTGCTGTGTTGTTGAGCAGCTGAGGGTTTATGAATGCTGGTAGAACTCGGAGGGTGAGTCCTGCATTAGAGCCGTTTTGTTTTCCCCTCCTGCTCTCTCTCTCTCATGGGACGAGAGCCAAAGCTGGTGAATCGTGACAAATGTACCTGGCTGTGTTTTGTTAAGGAGAAGCTCCCAAAGACTGCAGGTTAACGCCTTTGGGTGCTCTGCCAGGTTTGCACAACAACAGCAGCAACACAAAACGCTGAGCCTTTCGTCCATTCAGCTGAGCATAATTAAAACTGTCTCACGTGTTCACGCACACACACTCCTGCTCGGCCACGCCCATCCCGAGGAGGAGACGAGGAGGAGATGATGTTAATTACTGCTTATGTTGTAGTTTTCCCATTAAGAGGCAGACTGGCAGACTGACTCACACTGAGACAATATCTGCATTTACTTTGGTTTGTTGCTGCCGGAGCCGTCAAATATTACTGTTAACGATTACTGAATAAACACACACTGATAAGATAATCCTTTATCAGTCCCACAGCGGGGAAACGTGCAGACTTTAGGTGGTTAAAATCCATTTTTCTGCTGCTCCCGTCCACAGCAGCTTTAGGAACTGAAGCTGTTATATCGCTCTCTTCAAAGCCACCAGACTCCATTCACAAAAACAGTAAATAAATAAAGGTTTTGATGGGTTTGTTGATGTTAGATTCTAAATGAATATTTAGGGAATATTCCTCTTTAGGATTTGGTGTATTTGCTCTTCTTTGTTGGATATCTCAGATGTTGTTCTTAGTTTTCTGTGCATATTCTTAAACAGCTTATTATGACTCTCTTCTGTAATTTACTGCAGCCTTTGAAATAAAAAGGAACGTCAACAGTGAATGTTTCAGGCCTCTTTTCTCTCCTCTTCCTCCTCTTCGTCCTCCTCCTCTTCCTCCTCTTCGTCCTCCTCTCTGTAAAGAAATCCTAAATAACAGCAGTGTATGTGTGTTGGTAGACTGCCACCTTCTGGACACATTTATTAATGCACAATAATGACGATGTATTAAGTTACAGCTCTCAGGGCTTTGTGAATCTTTCTTCATCACTGTTTGAGCTACTCCTTCTCTCTCCTCTTCTTCTCTTCTCTCCTCCTCCTCCTCCTCCTCTCTCCTCCTCCTCCTCTGTCCTCTCTCCTCTCTCCTTCTCTCTCCTCTTCTTCTCTTCTCTCCTCCTCCTCCTCCTCCTCTCTCCTCCTCCTCCTCTGTCCTCTCTCCTCCTCTCTCCTCTTCTCTCCTCTCTCCTTCTCTCCTCCTCCTCTGTCCT
>CAKAOH010041492.1:3611-28163 GCA_916701665.1 Sebastiscus tertius
ACACGAGACCTCTGTGTAACACTGAACTATTTAAAGTAGTTTCATCTTTCTTTCGCTCTGAGCAGATCCGAAAAGAAGAGATCTTACTGAAAGCGAAATCAGTAGGTTTGAGTCTGTCTGGGTCAGTGTGGGTGGTGTTGAAGAAGGGATGGCATACCGTTGAAAGTTGACTCACACACACACACATATGGAGACAAGCACGCTTTGTGGTGTACCTGTGATAGTACTGTTATGAAAGATGACAGTTTCTTGTTGATTATAAAACATATTCCACACACGAAGGCACTGTTTTCCTGCCATCCTGCATCCAAAACTTGTACAAACACACGCGCTCACTGGCTCCACAATGTCTCCATTCAATTGTCGAGTGCATATTAAGCGAACATTTGAAATGTCGCAAAAAAAAAGAAATGCGGATTAGATGCGTTTCCATCAACTGGTTTGGAACGAATAAGGCTACTGCGGTGTTTGGTCGGAAGCGCTATACTGTAGGCCGCATGCCTGTGATCTGCCAGTAAACAGAGTAGGAGTAAAGGTTGTGAAGCAGAAACTAGAATTGCACTCCAAGAGCGCAGACCTATGCCAACGCGTGACTTTAAAAACAGATCACAGCTCACAGCTGGCGGTACCGTGAGGTGGTTGGCTTGTTATTAACACGGTGTGTTTCCGTGTAACGTATCAGCGGATGCCTCTCTCATTCAGCAGCCTTGTTATGTCTGTATAAAGTTACACTACGTTGTCTCTCATCCAGCTCCCACACACACATCCACACACGTATCTCTCTGCTTGAAGAAGGAGGCGGGGTCATACGTCATCAACGCATCATCAGTTTCACAGCGCATGTGTTATACCCTGTGGTCTTAATGCTCAGGCTGATCGGAATCCTTAATAATATTCCTGAATCCAGATCATGATCTAGATCATCACCAAAACCTAATGGATTGTTCATTGTGCCACACCCCACCCCTCCAAAAAGTTTCATTCAAATCCATTGCATACGTTTGGAGTAATCCTGTTAACGGACAAACAAACAAACTAACAAACCAACCAACCAACACTGGTGAAAACATAACCTCCTTCCCAGGCCTTTGGCCTTGGCAGAGGTAACAAGTAGGCTTGGCAAAGCTGGATTCTCGCAATGTCACGAGATCCTGCAAGAATCGCGGGATCAAATGTCAAACGAAAACCCATCTGGTCAGGCTTCAAGTAATGCGTCCTGTGAGGAGCAACTGGCAGCAACGGGCGTGGCCTATGTGTGTGTATGAGACCCAGTGAGACCAAGCCCCAAGGAAGAGCGCCGGGCTTTGAAGCAAATTTCCGTAGTGGCCAAACGGCGGTACTACAACTTACGTGTCCGTCACATGATGTCATGACTTGCATTGGGAAAGAGATGTCTGTAAAGCAGCGGATAATCTTTACATCTTAAAAGCTGTAAAATGCACTAATAGCCGAATCCAGAGTTATTTCCCTTCCTCCGTTCATGTGAATGAGCATCAGTTAGTATATCCAAACTGGAGAGTATTTCTTCATTGAAAGGAAAGCAAAGTATGGAACTGAACGTATAAAGTACGGTGATGTTTTCGCTTTCATTAGTTTGATTGACAGATGGTTCATCCAGTCACCTGCCAAGTATTTTTTTTAAAGTGCCTGCCCTTTTCTAAACAGTTTCCAATGATGGCTTCTTGGATGTTTCTGTGAAACAAACCATCTGACAGGGTCAGGTTACATCTAACCATCTACGAGAGAAGAATGGAGAGAGGTCTTCAGGAATTTGTTTCAATTGGCCAAGTTTTAATTGTTCTTTCATGTCAGCAGGTATCGGCCGGTTTTCATGTTGTCCATAGACGAAGGCGAGCATTCGTACGTTATGGGAATAGCCGAGAAAATTGATCAGTCATGTGAGTTAAATGTTCAATACGTCAAAACTTATTCTGCAAAGGCGTTTCTATAACACATCCACTCTTTTTCAACAATCAAACGACCCCAAGCGAGCATAAAAAAATAAAAAATAATACAATTTTGACGTTTTCATACAGTTTTTCTAACGCTAGTGTCTCGGTGTCTCGGTGTCACGCTACGCTTTTGATTGTGGATTCTGCGGTGGTGAGAAATGTATTTCTAAATACATTGTGAATCCTTTAAAACCCATTTTCCCCTTAAGTTTATTTACAAGGTTGAAAAATACTGTCTTACTACTGGCTAGTTCCAAATCTTCATTCAAGCTGTTTACTCTTAGAGAAATATTCAAACCCCAAACCAATTTATGGCTGCACCCTCCCATCAAATGAACATATTCTAAATATTTTGCACATAATTTTAAACACAAAATTCAGCTTGACCTATAAATCATCTTTGGGATCTCCATCATAATCTAAAATAAAGCTTGTACAGTTTTAATGACCATTGACAGGTTAGAGTGGTTTATATGTTGGAGAAGTAAAGATATACAACACTGACACAAACACAGTCACACTCACACAGCCATTATGCACACAAAGCCTCATAGCACCAGCACACACCTGATAAATCCACAGGATTTTGAATAAAACTGTTAACCTACTGTTGAGAGTGAGTGCGGCTCGGCAGGGGCGGCTGCATATCATGCAGGATGAGAGGCGGGACGTGGGGTGGCTTTATCACTCAAACTGGCCTCATGGAGCCCGGTGCTCTCTGCCAGCCAGACTCCAAGTTATTCTATGCCAGTGGAGCATTGATTTTCCACACTGTTAGCTCACATGATTCCCCCTTTCCTCGGAGGAAAATTGCCGGGATGAAAAAAAAAAAAAGGACTCCCTGTGATCGATTGGTCCACTGCGCTACTGAATTCAGGTTACAAGCTGAGGGAGATGAGGAGAGGGGGAGAGCGGGAGGGAGGGAGAGTGAGGAGGAAGACAGTGCACAGCAGGAGGGTTTGCATGTTAGTCTCACTGAGGTAAATCAGGACTTGTAAAACTAGGGCTGGGGAGGAATAGGCAACCGCTATAACAGCGAACAGGTACTCGTTTTACACCTTTTAACATTTAACATTAGAAAAAATAATCACCATTTTGCATATTTGTACCATATAAAGATGGACGACATGACAGCTCCCTAAAAGCGAAGCCAAAACATCTGGATCGCCCCCTGGTGGCCGGCTGCAGTATAGCTCATAAATCCCACCCCCTCCATGTAAGTGGATGGAACATGGGCCAAACTAAAAAGTCAAAGTATACGCCAAATAATTTTTTCCCAAAGATTGTTTCTGTCATTTTAGGTGGTTCTTATCACGCTGATGTTTGTTCAAGTGTTAATTTTTCTGCTAAGTTTGGTTTTAATTAGTTATTTGATGCTAGAAGGCGTTGAGACATCATGATTGACAAGTGCTCTGAGTGAAGTAGTCGCGAAGGCAGAGGCTCAGGAAATGTTCGAGAGAGGAGACGCAACTTTAACTCTCCATAACCGTCACCAGTCTGTATAATACAACAATAGATGTGTCAATAGAGGGCTCCAGGGATGGCGTATTTTTGAGGGAGAATCAAGGCCTATTGAAAGGAGACTGGGTCATCAATGCGTCATGTCTTTGGGGTACAACACATGCACAGTAAAATCTGGTCTGCACTCGCCAAAACTGAGCCAATCGCAACGCAGACCGAGACCCATGTCCGCCTGTGTCCCGGCCTCCTTCAATAGGCCTTGGGGGGAACTAGGAAGTTAGCATCGCCCTTGGTTTTGTCGACAAAAAGCCAATGGGATTGTTCCATTGGCTTTTGGATTATTGCAGAACATCAGCTCTGTGGCAAACACACGTTTATGATATTTACACGTTTTGTTCAGCAAGATAATCTCCTCAAATGAACACCACTTTTATGATTTTTGATGTGTGAATGCAATAACGTTAGGCAATAAACGAACTACAGCACGGTCACATGAACGAGAGTAAAAACAACGAGGCTGTAACGGCGGACGAGTCGGCGTGATGACGTTTAGTAGTCTCATTTAGCCACTTCTTAGCAACCGCCTTTTTTAAGACACATACAGGCTTCAAAATTCACAAGTGAGATATTTACTGACGTATTTTATTTCGTAGAACAAAACGTTAAAATCTCTTAAGCTTAACCACAGACTTTCTTTCAGGGATCTAACTAAAAACACATTGAACGAGGGAACCGGAAGTGCCAAAATGCTAACTGATTTCCGGGTTTTAAGACTCATTTCTGTAGCACTTTATTCGATCATAAATGAAGTTATAGAGATATTATGGTTAGCTGTTGTGTCTTTCTAACCAAACAGCTATCGTGGTGCTAACGTAGCAGCTAGGTGGCTCACGCTAACGAGCTGTGGCCGTACTCGGCTCGTGATTGGCTCGGGTGGGTGTGTGGAGACGCATCTATTATACAGTCTATGATTTGTACGTAATAATCAACTGGTTGCTGAATGTTTTTAATCAACCCTTGCAGAGGCCTCACACAGGAGTAGAATTACATATCAGATAAGACGTGTCAACCTTTGTTTGCTCTCTTTAAATGTTATTAATCTTTTAAAAAATTCTTTACACTTGACTTTGGCTTATACATATCATGTTGGCTAGGCACTCACATAAAGATCTGTGTGATCAAAGCTGCTCTTTGTTTTTTTGGTCCTACACTCTTCTTCATGTAACACTATTCTATAGTCCATTTTTTCACACATTAAACCCTTTTGGAAAAAGCCAGTAATTATCCAAAAGTCCTGGACACAGAGCCAACACTGCCGATAAGCAACAGAACACAATCATGTAGTTTCCTTCCTCGACGAAGCACTTGGCAACAAAGAAAGAACACCAAGTGTACGGAGATGGTATGAAAATAGCCCCATGCCATCAACAGCCAGTCACTTAGCCGTTTACTATTAATAAATAATGCTCTGTCTTCCTCTTAGCCATTACTTCTATAGTTTTTAATGGTATACATTTTCATTACCGTCAGTGGATTTTTTTTTCTTTATTGTGCCATCCTGCATGTTAGGTGAGCCCGGCTCTCAGCCTCTTAAGACCATTATGTTAGCAGTGATGCATATGAACTCATTTTCACATGATGGATGTGAAGGATGGAGAGAGGCACAATCTCTCCATACAGTAGCTCATTATGAGTGTGAAAAGAGTAGCTTTCCTGTGTGTTTTACCATTAAACATCACGTCATGCATGCACGTATATACTGTACATATTGGGTACATTTATTTTTTTAGCCATGCTAGTGGCAATTCCCTTCACCTACATTGTACTATGGGGTGGTGGCAGAAGTCTCAGAGACAGATACATAAAACCAGAACTATCTTCATGGTTAGAAGCAGTATAGGTAAAAAAAATAAACTGTACTCTGGGTGATCCAGAGATGCAACCTGATTTAAGCTCTGCAACCACAGACTGTATATAAGAAGTGGACATATGGTGCCTTCAAATGAAACTCGTGAACTCGTGTTTACAACATGGGAAGTCGTGTACACGATATGCTTGGCTTTCTAGTTAAGTCGTGAGAACACCGCTGCTAAGCAACCACAATATTAATGTTACTGTCAGCGTCTTGAAGCCACAGAGGCTAACAGTTTTGCAAGCTAGCAAGTAGGTGACATAATGCATTTCCTCAGACATATGATACAATTACAAAAAAAACAATATACGACTAAAATTACAATATATTAAATTATTATGCACCAAAATATGAACTTCCACAGCCTCAAACACGTCACAACTCGTGAAATCTGAGCTTTCGGAAACTTTCCACTTACAAGGACATGAATACCACAAGAGAGGGGCGTTCATATGGACTCTTCTCGTGAACGCGGTAAACACGACCCCATTTGAAGGCACCAATAGTCTCCATGACGTCACCCATTGGTTTGCAGACTGACGTTTTGAAACCTTGAGTTCGGCATTTTGGCCGTCGCCATCTTGGGGTTTTTTTTTGCAACCAGAAGTGACAAGAGAGACATTGATAGGCGACCAAAATGGTTATAATTAATTTTAATGAACTGAAAACACACTGTGAAAGAGTTAAAGTTGTAAGATGAAAACACGGACAACGCCGTGGTAGTGACCTGTCAATCACGAGGTAGCCCCGCCCTAAAGCATCCCCTGCTTTATGGTCTATTTGACTCTAAATGGGACCATAATTTACTAAATGAACATCATGCTGTATTGAAGAAGACTTGAAACTAGAGATTGAGACCATAAACTCATGTTTACAATGTTTACTGAGGGAATAAATCAAGAGAGAAGTAGGCTCATTTTCTCATAGACTTCTATACAATCAGACTTCTTTTAGCAACCAGAGGAGTCGCCCCCTGCTGGCTGTTAGAGAGAATGCAAGTTTAAGCCACTTCATCATTGGCTTCACTTTCAGACTCCAGAGGTTGCCTCACGTCCAGGTCATGGACCATGTCTGCAACATAAAAAATTATGTATCAGTGCCCTGGAGGACTATTTTCATACATTGGGGTCTGGCTCCCACCAGTAAAACACATATCTATAGTGTATGCTTTCATACAACGGAAAAGGACTTTTAATTCACTTTATTACACGGCGTTGTTGAATACTCGATTCTGATTGATTAATCACGGAGTTCTGCGGTCTTTTATTTCTTTATAGCAGACCGTTGCTATGGGCGCAGTTCTGAAGTCGGACTCTAGAGGACCGTTTTGGTATCAAATTATTTATTTCTTCAGTAAGTAGCTGTGTAATAAGTGGAATAATGTACAGCTAGCAGGTCATTGTTGTGAAAGAATCCGCATCAGGGCGATGCCTGAAGGTGTTTCTTTCACAACGATGACCCGCTAGCTGTACATTATCACTTACATAATATATTTGCATGTGTAGAGATTGAGATGAGCTGGGCGGCCATGTTGCTCCTCTTAGGGTCTTGTTAAGTTGTTGTTGTTAAGAGACTTCCATAAACCTTTGATGCTGTTTGATTGAGTTTCCCTGTTGCCATGCATAAATCAAATCCATACAGGCATGATGATTACAGCTGTAATGTAAATACTGCTTTTATTTAGTTCATGTCAGAAAGTACACATTGCTGTGTGACGGTCATAAGTTAAAGGCTAATTCTGTACCTTTTTGACCATATAAATTGCACTTATGTTTACATAGAACATCAAATAAAATTTGAAATTAGCTTTTTTTCCACAGATAATTAAAAATGTAATCAAAGTTTTACAAGAATTAGTGATGTAAACAAACCCTGAAGAGCACCAGAAAACCTTAATACGCTAGGTTTGATTGTTGTTGTTTATTATTATTATTGTGTGTATTAAAGTAACTGTCAATCAACTGGAGGTAATAGCAGTGATTTCTTTGTTTCAGCCCGTTCTCATTCCCAAGGCGATAAATACCGAGGCTCTATCACGGCCATCGGCGTGTGATACCGCCGCCCATCCGTGTGATACCGCCGCCCATCCGTGTGATACCGCCGCCCATCCGTAGTGAAAGTAAACGCACAGAGAAAGAGCGCTGGGAGTGTGGTGACGTAGTTTAAAGAGCAAGAAGAGACGTACGGGGGCGATGTTTCATTTTCACTTTACAAACGTAGTCGTTTTAAGCCCAACCATGTTGTTTTTTTCCTAAACATAACTACAGTGGTTTTGTTGCCTAAAATAAAGTGACAGTATGTGACGACTTGGGATGAGATCGTGACTGTGTGACCTTTTTGTTTAGATTTACATTAAGGATTGTACCTTTAAGAGGAGAAAGATGTGAAGGTTCTATACAAAACTGTAAACCCTGCTTCTTAATCATGTTTCTTTGTAATTAGAGCCAGATCTCGCAGAGTTAAAAAGTATAAAATTACTGATTATTTTTATCAAGTTATGACATGTAACAACACTAAATCAGGTTAAGAAGCTCCTTAAAAGGTTGCTTGCCTTACTGCTGTATAGTAACCTTGTTAGGAAACACATTCTCTGTGTATGCAAATATTCATAAAAAGTTCAAAATCAGCACTTATCACAACATTAATCCAGTTATCCCCTAGACACAACAAATGCTATATTTACATCTTGATCTAAAAGTCCAACGATCATTGTTTTTATATATATATAAACAGGGCAATTCCTTCTTTTTTTTGGGCCAGAATGGGTGAGAAGAAGCATTGTCGCTTTAATTACATCAATGTAAATATTTCATATTGGCTAAATCAGATCTTGTGGCTGCAACATTCTTGTAAATGGAATTTTATCTGTAGCTCGGGACCATTAGTGGCACTGAGTTCTGAGGCAGCCTAGAGGACGGTAATTAAGTCCACTCAGCCGTGACTAAACATTTTTGACATTTTTCCTAGTCCGGAATGAACTGTCAGTGTGCAGAGAGAGTAACCATCTTGTCACTTTGTGTTTGTATAAAAATAGCAGAAAGCCGGGTGCTGCGCTGCGAGTCCAGAGTTTCATATCAGACATTTTTCATTATCCGAAAAAAAAAAGAAAGAGGAATGAAATGCAGAAAAAGAGAAAATGGTGCTGGCTTAAACATGGGTTTGTCTGTCTGTCTGTCTGTAACAGCGTCTCTCTGTGTGTGACTGAGATAGAGTGAGAGGAAGAAAGACACATTTCTAATTCTAAGTTATTTAATTTTACAACACGAGACAGCAGCCAAAAATACAGTAGAAATTTAGAAAAATGTTTGGAGCTCAGCAAAGAAAAGTAGGGCACATTTGACTTTGCTTTGCATCACGGTTAGCTGATGGATCAAAGCTGTCAGAATAGCCCAGTTTCTCATGGGTGCTTTTGTCAGATCTTTCTCTATATTTGTTTGGACCTTCAACCAAGGTATGTGCGTCTGTGTACAGTATATGTGTGTGTTTGCACGTTCATTAGCAGAAAACGCAGGTCGATTTCAACAAAGTTACTGCATATTGTGATACATTTTGCATCTCATGTTAGTAAGATACCAGGGTACTAATATGCCTCTCCTCTTGTGCGTGCGGATATAATGAGTTACAGTGATATCGAAGACCAAATCCAGAGATAACAAGGTGACTTTGAACTTGCCTCTGAAGATATTCCGCTGGCATTTCTTAAGAAGAAGAAAACAACCAATGCCTTAATAGCCAATACAAGCATTCCATCAACTTTGGTATGCTTGAGTAAATTGAATACCCCTGCTTTGCCTTTTGTTCTAGAAAATGCATCAAATTGATTGAAAGAAGCAATTACGGTACCAGGGAGCGGTATTGATTTTATGAAAGTGTGCAATTACTTTAATTGGAATAACCGTGTCTCGATTAGATGTTCGTAGTAGGTTATGTTTAAAAAAAAAAATGTCTGCATTTTACATAGTTGTTTTTGGATTTTGAGCAAATTCCATTTCCAGTGCAGCCCGACCTTTGTACCTGATTAGACTGCTCATTTTTCCTTCTGTAGCCGTTTTTCTCTGGGGATTCAAAATGCTTTCAATCAACGTGGGTTCAATGGTGATGAAAAAAAAGTCAATGGGAACATTAGTGAAATTTCTTTTTCAATGCCACATGGTTTGAATGATTCTTCTTCTGCACAATATTGGATTTGATTTGTGAATCAAGCGCGCTATGAAAGCCCCGTTATGAGCAAATAACAACGGTGTTTTATCGCTGAATGTGGCGGCTGCCAGGTACGATTCAAATGCATCTTCTGTTCCAGCAATACAGAGTTAAAACCAGTAAAAAAAAAAGGGGAAAATGAACAGTGAAGTCAAGCCTTAAATCTGGCTGCATAGCATGTGACTTGACATGGAGCAACCGAATGAAAGAGAGAGATAGAAAGAGAAAAAGAGAGACAGAGAGAGAGAGAGAGAGAGAGAGAGCAATACCCCCATAAAACCATCTCTGCTTTCAGTTCAAATAGGTCCTATCATCTCCATGACAACAGTCGTAATGGTAACATGGAAATATATTAATGTAAAACCATGGCAACGTTCTCCAATTGAATTAAGCAGCACCTGTGCACATTACAGAAGAAGATAAAAGACAAAAGGAGCCAGCTTCTGCTTGCCAAGCAGCTGTGGCTTTCAGACCTTAAAAACCCATCTACATTTCCTGAACGCATTTGTTTTCCAATGTTTTCTGTGCGGCAAATTACCGTAACGTTGAGCGCTTTTTGAGGGTTTTTCTGTCGTATTTGTGCAAACAGATGAGAAACTGGATAATTACGTTCTTTTTTTTTTTTTTTTTTTCCCTTCCCCTCCTCTCTCCTCACCCTCTCCTCTCACGTTGACTATAAGCTCGACTCCTCTGCCAGAGTGGTGTAGCCGGATTAAGAGTATGTGTGTTTTACCATTAAATCACATAATGGCGGGGCAATCATTCTGATAGGTAAAAAGGGCACAGTGTTTGTGCACAAAGAGACATGTTAGACGCACAAAACCCGGTACATTGTGCTCCCTTTCATTCAAAACAGAGAGGGTGTGAGAGAGTGAAAGTGGTTGTGTTCTGCCTTCTTTTCTCTGAGCTGAGCTGAAAAGAGAAAACATTATCTACATCACCATGCCATCAAATCTGATGGATTTTATCCCATCCCCCCCATCCCTCCCTCCCTCTTTCTTCTCTCTCCCCCTAGCCTCTGTGTTCGCCGGTAATGGCAGTGTTGCATTCTCTCACCCTTGAAAAAGTGAGTCTGCGTGTGTTTGTTTGTGTCTGTAAAAGAGGAAGAAAGAGGGGGTGAGGCTGGTGAGGACACACAGCACTAAGTGAAATTACTCTTAAAAGAATATTGTTGTGTTGAACAGCATGTTCAACGGCCATATTTTATTCATGCGGGGCAGTCATGACCAACACAGAGACCCGTACAGTACTTCAACTCTGTCTGTCTATCTCTCTCTGGGAGAAAAACCCTCATCCTGTTGCAAGGTAGCGCAGATAAAACTCTAATCTCCAATCTCTCAAGGGATCCGATGAGAAACTATTTTTCTCCATCCTGCTTTCCATTGTTCAACAATGCCACTCCTTCCAGGCTGATGGAGGTCCAAACCCCGTCAGCTAAGTGTGCTTATACATTATAAGGCACTCAGGCCTCCCTACAGGCACCTTCTCTGCAATAGGTCAAAATTGCATAACCATCTCTTTCAAATCTTCCAGCTGGTTAACGCCAGGAAAACAGGGGAGGTGGAGATTAACAAGATCACAACACTGAGGGGGAAATACAGAGTCAAGTCTGGCTCTCTAAACATACAGTACAAGAAGTGGGTCGTGTCTAGAAGGTAACCCCCAAGTTGTGAAACTCTCGAAAGATGGTTAAAGGGCGGGTCTATTATTTTTTTTTATATCATTCCACAGTTTCAGAGTGGTATTTATTCAAATCTGAACATTCAAATTGTATATGTTTTAGTATCAAATGCTATTTTCCCTTCAAGCCCTTCTAAAAACGTTTTCCCACGTGACCTGACGTAGGTTTCTGCATAATGACGCTGCTACATGTTCAGTATATATACATCCTTATAATCAGTGTATTAATGTTACCTACAGTAACTTAGATGACAAGTTTACTGGCACTGAAGCTAAGCAATGCACTGCTGTGGACATTAGTTTGGATCTGAAAGTCACGCAATAACACAAACTAACTAACCGATCGATGCAGCGGTAGACCAGCAGCTCCCCTGTTCTGAGAGGTAAAATGACTGTTTTTGTGAATGGAGTCTGGTCTGGTCTTGAAGACTGTGATATATCAGCTTCAGTCCCCCGTCTGAAAGGGTTGTCTGATGGCAAAGGAAAGCGGGGAAACTATTCTAAATATAGCGTACACATATCCCGTCCATAGCCGCTTTACCTCGCCGTCAGACAGCCCGTTCTGACGGGGATCTGAAGCAGTTATATCGCGGTCTTCAAGACGAGACCAGACTCAATCAAACTCAAGTTAGGCATTGACCTCGAATGGTTAAAGGTCCCATATCGTGCTCATTTTGGGTTCATACTTGTATTTTGTGTTTCTACTAGAACATGTTTACATGCATTAATGTTAAAAAAAACCTTTATTTTTCTTGTACTGTCTGCCTTAATATACCTGTATTTACCCTCTGTCTGAATTGCAACGGAATTGCGTTGCTAGGCAACAGCTTGGGTCCATGTTTACTTCCTGTCAGCTGATGTCATTCACGTCTACTGCAACCAGGAATAAACTGGGACACATTTAGAGTGTTTACATTTAAAACTGTGTAAAGGGTCTAAATATTGTATTTTTGTGACATCACAAATGGACAGAAATCCTAACGGCTTGTTTCAAACACACAATTTCTGAATAGGGGCTGTGTGTATTTCTCTGTAGATTGAGCGCTTCGATACTTCCACAGTATTTATAAAGCATTTAAACCTGCTTTATAATATAAAAGACATGAAAATCTTACTTTTTACAACATGGGACCTTTAAGGTTAGGATAGGTCGTTGGGCAGCGAGTCTTGCAAGAGTTTTTGCATGTTTTCGCTAGACATGCACCGATACTCAAATAGCTGGAACGGTTAACTGTGACAATGGGGCTGATCTATTAAATTCAATTCTATGTTTATATACATTATATACTGGAATTTTAATAATTTTAATTAAAAAGGTTTACACTTGAACTCTAACTCCTGTTAATTTGGAAGATTTTTTTTACCAAGTTGTTGGCGATTTATTATTTTAAGAATAATTAACAATTCAATGAATTTATATGTATTTATTGGTCACATTTTGTTTTACAAAGTTAGTAAAGCAATGTTTAAGTCAAGTCTGATGTTGCCTTACTCATAACAGAATGATCCCAGTCACTTCCACACAATGAGTCATACAGATTGTTAATTAAACACTGGTATCGGATCGGTACTCGGTATCGGCCGATACCCAAAGCCCAGGTATCACTATCGGTATCGGGAATGAAAAAGTCAGATCGGTGCATCCCTAGTTTTCACAACTTGGGGGTTACCTTCTAGACACGACCCAGGAAGTGTGCAATAAGTCACTGCACAATGACACTGATGCTCACTTAGTGGGAAATTGCAATACTTTGTCAGATATATTACAAGCATGAGATTTTTATAGGAATTTGACCATGAAACACATTTTTCTGCATATAATAGTATCTTGTAATCACCGACATTTCTCACCACATGAATCCACTCATAGAGAGAGATTATAATGTGATTTATCCCTTTATAAAGCCAAGGTGAGAAGGCATTTGGAACATAGCCTTGAATTATGAGTTAAATATTAAATTCATTCTGTACTCAGATGTCTGTTGGAAAAAGATTAATTTTAGTTTCTCTCACTGAAATTTCAGGAAAAAGATAAATATATTTACAGTGAAGGGTTTTACTGGGATTTTGACGGACAAAATACTCTTTCTCAGATTGAGGCTTTTCTCAGGTTGTGTAATCTTTCAGATTAAAGGGATATTTAACCAAAGAATTAGAGAATCATTTTGTTTTGTTGAGGTCCCATTATTAATGGTTACTTCTGATACAATTAAGTCCATTGATCCAACTAGAATGGCACTCGGAGGGCGCAGACCTCCGCCAAGCTGCCGGAGTACGATCCCGGACTGGACAGAAACAAAGTAAAACTCACCTAAACCGTCGTCGTTACTCTTTACAACAATCACTAAGTGTGCTTTGGTCAAACTCGACTGTAATTTCAGTGATTTTAATGTGAATAAATGCAGAATCTACAGTTGTCCCCCACTCTCTCTCTGACTCATCAACGCGCCATCAGTTACACTGTGCATGTGTTATACCCATACCCAGGTCTTAATGTTCTGGCTGATCGGATTCCTTAAAAGAATTCCTGAATCCGAATCATGGTCCGAACCGCCACCAAAATCGAATGGATTGTTCATTGTGACACACCCCACCCCTCCAAAGAACTTCATTCAAATCCATCGCGGACTTTTGGAGTAACCCTGCTAACAGACAAACAAACAAACCAACAAGGCCTTCAAGGCCCTTGGCCTTAGCGGTGGTAAAAAAAACAAAAACATTTCAACACCTGCAAAGAATTATCAAAACATGTTAAAAATCTATAAATCTGCTCAACCAATGTGTTCACCGCGGCCATTTTCTCAACAATACTCTCATACAGTTTTCTCTAAGACATTGTGATGACAAGTGATGAAATAGAAATGACAATAAAGTGACTTTAAAATGGCGGCCACATTTAGAAGCTGTATAAACAAATACAAAAATATACGATACTTCAGACTTCAAATGGCGAAAAAAATGCATGTAGATTTATAATATTACCACCCAGTTATTAAAGGGACAGTGTGTAACATTTAGCGACATCTAGTGGTGTGGTTGCAGATTGCAACCAACTGAGTACCCCTCTGCTCACTCCCTTTCCAAGACTGTGGTAACGTGAGCCCTTTGCCTCGCTCAGAGGTAATCTTAAACATAATAGGACTACTTTAGGAGCAACTGAAGTCAGACGGCAGCTGGCGGTACCACGGTTTTTCACGCCTCACGTTACCGCAGTTTCACAAGCGTGTCGGAGAACTACGGTGGCCTTCAGGTAACATAAAAAGCACGAAAGGCTCTCTCTAGAGCCAGTGTTTGGTTTGTCCGTTCTGGGCTACTGTAGAAACATGGCGGAGCAACATGGCGGATCCATGAAGAGGACCCGCTCCCTATGTAGATATGAAGGGCTCATCATGATTGTGATTATACACTAATGAAAACATAGTTATGAATATTACATTCAACTTTTTCTGCTAATAGATCCCCTGAAATGTTACACTTTGTTCTTTTAAGATGAATATCAAACATACACTATATTTGATAATTGACAATATCTGGGTGAGATGTTCCTCTTTAATCCATCAAAATATATATATATACTGTATATTTTTAAGTGAAACATCCCTTTAACATCCAGTATTTTTGATAATTGAACATTTTAAATATGATCCTAACATAACCCTGTTTGGGTGCTCAGCATACAGAGGTCAGATTTATGCTTTGGAAGTATGTTTCCCTGTTTAATGTTTCAAAAGAGAAGGTTTTAAATAATGTGTTTGGTGAATGTGACTCCATAACGAGTGCGGCTGCGGTTTGCTGAGGTGTAAACTTCCCCAAACCCAATAAAGAGCAGGATATAGCCGCCCACTGTGCCTAGTTACTGTTGCTATGATTGGACAACTGTGGTTCAGGGGCGGGGTTTAGCAAACGATCAACAACCAGTATGTTTTAATTGATAGTTTTTGTGTCCTTTATCTCCCAGTAAATTATGTATATTTGAGGTGAAATTTAACATCCAGTATGTTTTGGATTAAATAAAACTCTCAAGAGTTCATCTGCAGATTTGAGGCCATACGAACCATCTCAATGTCTGCAATAAAATTATCATTCTATCATATTTCTTATTTCACAGCCTACAGGAGCTGGATAGAGGGCAGCGCAGGCATCATCCTTCAACCCAGATAAAGATCAAGTATGCTTCATTTAATCAGTGGATGGAACATGAGAAGCAAAAGCATTGTTTCACCAGCATGCATGATAGAGATTACACAGGATCTGCATGTCTCCACTTCGACAGAGAGAAAATGGAAAATGTTTTTTTTTCTACAGAAAACGATGCTCGTATCGTATCTGCACATCTGCATAAACATCAGTTTACTGTGAAGGTTAACAGCTCCCGGAAAAGGAAAATAAAATGTTGACTTCTGACCAAATAAATTCCACAAATGTGCAGTCATGGGGAAATAAAATGTATTTAATGCTTGTTATTGCTGTTAGGTCACATTAAAAAGATGACTGAATTCAAATTAGCCTCATTTTTCTTTTTTCTTTTTTTTCCCACCCTCATTGGTAAAAACATCTATAATTTGAGCTACTCAAAAAGAATCATAATTGCTCATCTGAAAGGGGCCGTGATTGGATGCTTGGATTTCTTTATATAGGAATGACTCCGCTTGAATGACAAACAATTTTTCACTGGCAAATGATGCCATGTGTCTCGTTGAATAAGAATAGGTGCTGTTTTCCGACACATGCATGTAGATAAATTGTATGCAAAATGCAAAAAAAAAATCTGCGGCAAATGTCACCGACTTGTTTTGGTCACGCATACCAAACACCGGCAATCAGAACAACACACACACACACACTCTGTTTTTTTTATACAGTGTTAAAACTTTAACTTTCACTTGACATTATCAGCATGTGCAAATGTTGGCCTTTTTAATGATATGAAAACACTGAGCTAAGCTCCTGCAGACTGCAATACATTCTTCCCCCCAAATGAGAGATGAAATGCTATAGGCAATTAGAAGAGTCTCTAGAATTTCCTTGAAATGAAGTGCTAAATGAAACGTGGTCAGACTGACAAGTCTGCTCTCTTTCTCACTGAGCTCCTCTGTCTTCCTGCAGCCCTTCATGCAGAGGGGGGGGGGGAAAGGTATACACGTCTCTTTAACCAAATCAAGAGTCAATGCATGTAAGCCCTGTGGTGATTTTCCTTAATTATGCTTCAGGCTGATTTGCAAGGTGGATGACACAATGAGGACATGATGTCAGTCAAATAATACCCCGGCATTTTTTTCTTCACTGCACTGCTGAGGTTTACGGGCGTATCGTACTGTATCTGACTTCTGTTAGGGAGCAAGTCAGCGTTTTCCATGCATGGAATAAATCAAGAGAAACCATACATGGGCATAATGTTTTAGTGGTTCAGATGTCAGAGGCTCCTGCAACAGAGTATGGGAGCTGACCTCTAGGGGAAACTAGGTCACGACCTCCTTGTCTGCAGAGCTGCACTGAGGACGTTATAGGATCACTGCATCTACTCCAACAGGAGTCTGTGAGGAAGAAGAGGCTGGCTTGTGTTTCACGCTGTATTACTGCAGTTTAAATCACCAAAAAAATGGAAAATTACAACTTTTGTCTTCGAGGAAATGAATGATCCCGGGGAATCATTATCTTAAACTGCTGTTTGTGCTCTTATGGATCAGATTGTTGACACACTGCTGGTTCCCATGCCCTGCTGAGACAAGCAGGGTCAGGGCAACGTGGCACAGGGGTCAAAGGTCAGCAAGCTGGGCCAGAAGAATTACCTCAAGTTTCCCCTAAGGTGATTTTGAGATTCAAAATCTTGCGAGTCCTGATAACTTAACTTATTGCAGCAACTTAACAGCAGCAAGTCATGTTTTTTTTTAATATTTTGACTTCTTAAAGGAACAGTGTGTAACATTTCAGGTGATCTATTATCAGAAATTGATTTTAATATTAACTAGAATGGCACTCGGGGAGCGCAGACCTCCGCCAAGCTGCCCGAGTACGATTGCCCCCCTTCTCTGATCAGCTGTATGTAGCGGAGCAGAGTTAAACACTTCATTCAAACTGGAAACAAAATAAAACTCAACTAAACCGTAGTCGTTACTCTTTCCAACAATCACCAGGTGAGCTTTGGTCAAACTCAACTGTAATTTCATTGAGTTTAATGTGAAAAAACGCCAAATCTACCGTTCTCCCCCTCCTCCCTCCATCCCCCGCTCTCTCTCTCTGCAGGCAGAAGGAAAGAGGCAGGGTGACGCGTCATCAGTTACACTGTGCAAAGTCTGTTGTGTTAATGAACAGGTTGAGCGGAGTTATTAAAAAAATTTCCCGAAGCCGGATCATAATCCGGATCGCCACCGAAATGTAATGGATTGTTCATTGTGCCACACCCCACCCCTACAAAAAATGTAATTTAAATCCATCAAAGACTTTTGGAGTAATCCTGCTAACGGACAAACAAACAAACCAATGCCGGTCTAGGAAGGAGGTAATAACTGTGTTTTCATTAGTGTATAATCACCTGAAACTAAGAATCATCGTGCTTTCGTTAGCTTAGAATGAGCCCTTCATATCTACTCTTACTAGTTTCTCAACATTACCGACCCTACCTTTAACCACCTTCAAAGAGGAGCAGTGAAATTATTCTCAATAAATGAATGTTGATTCTCAGTTAATGAACAATCCTTGACAATTATCTCTTGTCCCTGAGATGACAGGTACAACTACAGGCAGGTTAGTAATAAAAATAACTCAATGGGACACGCAGTTCAAGTTAGTAATAAACAGAACACTGTTCAAGGTACTTTTATACACCTCAACACTGTACCTCTTCATACTTCCACCACCGTAGTGACTGACTAATAATTTTTGGTTGTGTTTTTATAATCGGTTGAGTGAGAGCAACACAGTCAGAGCGAGTTTAAACAATAATCGTATATAGTAATTTTGCATGTACCTCACCATAGCTGCCCTCAGGCATACAGTTTGCATGAACAGATCAAATTATGCTAATTACTAGATAGTTAAACAAAGTACAACATGTCCTGCACTTCTCTGGGTGTGTCGTGTACATCAAAAACAAAAACTGGTTTCACAGAATTGTTATCATCTGTTGTTATTCAATGCCAACACATCCAACAGCTGGATCATTCTGTCCATCTCTTTACTTTTTTTGTAACTCAGATCACATCATAAAAATAAGTATATCTGCATCAACAGATATGAAAACTGCTACTGATAAGAGTTATAATAAACAACAATGTGTTGGGCTGTTCACTGAGTTTATAATACTCTAATAATATTAACAAGTTTGGCATAACTACATCACAAGTGCGTCACAGGAAGAAATTAAAAACCACATTTCTTTTGCATGTCTGTAACACCTACACACTAACACCTTATGTCATTTCCTTCTTTTGTGTACAGCACCGTGTGAGGCAGCTGACTATTAGACGGCTCAATATTAGAAAAAGTGTTCGTTAGTTACACTTAGTTAAGCCTCCAATGCTGGAAAATGTTGATAAACTAAATGATTTGCTGTGTTGTTGCCTTATGAGTCAATGACTGAAGGTGAAATGGTGAAGCTTGGACTACTTCACTGTCTCTTTTACTTTATTGTTTTCATTTTTATGCTCCCTGTTGTCCTCTTTGAGCTGCTAGTTTCTGGTCTATATTTTATTTATTTATTTCATTATAAGAGGACTTTTTTCAGCACCGACCGTATGCATAATACGCGCTCTTACGCAACTTCTTGTCGCAGAATACGAAAAAACAGCCGTTTTTTCAACCCGTTTTTTAAATTTAGTTCTTCCCTTTTTAACCCTGATAAAGAAAAACGCTTTGTATTTCAATTTTATTTTTTTGTATTTTAAAATGCAAATCAAATAACCACTCATTTTCTTGTATTTTAATATCCTTTTGTGAAAGGAAAATCGAATGCCCAAAAGATACACTGACCCGGGATGTTCTCGTACACAGTTCGTAGCTATTCCTACGAAAACGTAATGCACTGTAATTCGTACATATCCCACAAAATCAAGTTGGATGTAATCCATGTAATTGTGAGCCAGGAAGTATAAAGAGTGACAAACGCTGTACAGGACCGGTGTCCGGACCCCGTGTGAAACCAGAAGTCAATGCTGATTTATTTGTCTGTAAGTTACGCCACTTCCGGAGTTATTTTAACGTGACAAGTGTTGCTGCACATTCGTATGAAAACACACGAAAAATAAAAAGATATCACACGAACCATTGTATGAAGAAATGTTGCACCGGGCCATCAGATTAACTTTTTTTTTACTAGCATTTCTGATTAAATAAATGTTTTAAAAATAACTGAATTAATGAAACCATCAGTTAAACTATCTAGAAATGTTTACACCAGCTCTATGTAGATTAATCTTATAATTTTATAGAGTACGGTCTAGACCTGATCTATATGAAAAGCGTCTTGAGATAACTTCTGTTATGATTTGACGCTATATAAAAATAAATTGAAATTTAATTAAAAAGTATTTGTTAGCTAGTGCAGATCAGAAGTTGTTTGTTGTTTTGTTTTATTTTATTTATCATGAAAAACTCACTTTTCAGAGCTTGTGTTCACACATTTGGGTATCTGGAGTCACTACCAACCCACAAACTGTGAAATAAGACGACCCAGTTAGAACAGACTGGGTTTTTTCTCTTAAAGAGACAGGCACTAAAACGAAGCTTTTCAGACAGAGGGTGAATACAGGTATATTCAGACAGACAGTCTGAGAATAAAAATGTGTTTTTTGAACATTAAAGCATGTAAATATGTTCTAGTAGAAACCCAAAATACATGTATGAACCTTAAAATGAGCATGAAAAGTCCCCTTTAAAACCTCAGAAAGTACACTGAAGGAAAACCCTCATTTTCAGTGGTGCCGAGGAACTAAAATCAAATAGCAATAAAAAAAAGAATACATGGCTGTATCAATTAAAACAAAGAAAAGAAAAAAAAAAGCAATGGCAGTTGCGATCAATAAGATTAGCAATTAAACCTTGGACTTGTCTCACCGGTATTAATGAGGTCAGCTTAAAGTAAGTGTTTCTAGTTGTCCTTAACAGGCTTTTAAACTAGCAATCCACTTTGCATTGTGTTTGAGTGGTTTGCAAAATTGATCAGCAATTATCTATATACGATTGTGTATACTGTATATATATATATATATATATATAGAGAGAGAGAGAGAGAGAGAGAGAGAGAGAGAGACTTGAAGGGCGATTATTGAATTGATTATGAGTGCAAATCGGTGACGTAATTGTGTATGAAGGTCTCACTAATGCATAGAGGCCAACAGTACAGGGACACATGTAACTTCAAGCTACGTTGTACGGTGATTACTTAATGTTTTGAAACTGCTTTAATGATGCATAAATCAGGACTAATGATGTTTAAAAAGGTTGTGATACTTTCAAAAGTTTGAAAAGTTTGAAGTGAATGCAGAGGGTGCATCTACACTGTTAAGAATCTCCCGGTAAAATAACAGTAAAGAACTGGCAGCAGGGTTGCCTTTATGTTACTGTAAAATTAACATTGCATTTCACAGTATTTTACAGTTAATTTACTGTTTAAAGATATATTATATAGCTGTTTTTCACCTTTCTTTTACATTATCTTACTGATTTGTTTTAATTTATTTTGTACATACATTTTAATAAACATTATTTTTTGCCTAGATGAATAGACTTAGCAGGTTACAGACATAGGAATAGTCACACTAAATACAATTAAAGGCACTTGTTAGGAAAAAGGCTATAATAGACTTGTTGTGTGTCTCTAGCTGGCTACAAGCACAGAATGAAAACCAGAACAACATGTGAGTGAAGAACAATAAAGATAATTCACTGATTTTACAATCATGTACAATGTACAAGCCTCACATGAGCAGATCAGGTCCCAGAATTAAACAAATACTGCATGAAACTGTTACTGATGATCCTTTAGACAGCTGATCAGCAGTAAAGTGCTGTTTTTTAAGAATGCATTATAGTTCAGTTAAAAAACGGCCTATGAGCGTAATTTAACAGGTTTTCTTTTGTATTAACAGTAAGGCACTGTTTTTAGCAATAACAGGTTAATACTGTTGAAATCCTGCTGTAAATTAACAGCAATTGTTTACAGTGTAGCCACTAATGCCGGGTACACACTATACGACAATCAAACTGATTTTGGACACGATTTCCTCTTCCCGACAATCGTCAGCTAAAATTGTTCTAAAGATTATTTTTCCAGATATTCCTGTGGTGTGAAGTGTGTTAAGAGAGTACAGTTTTACACTCTGCGGCTCACGTTACCACAGTTTCACATGTCGGAGAACCACGGTGGCATTCAGGTAACGTAAAAACACAAAAGTCTCTCTCTAGAGCCAGAGTTGGGTTTGTCCGTTTTGGGCTACTGTAGCAACATGGTGAAGAGGACCCGCTCCCTATGTAGATATGAAGGACTCATTCTAAGCTAACGAAAACACAATGATTCTTAGTTTCAGGTGATCGTACACTAAAGAAAAGTCATGAATATTATATTCCACTTCTGCTAATAGATCCTCCTTTAAACAATGATACGGATACAGAGCTTAACCTAAGATCACGGCTTTAGTGGGTTAAAAATCACAGTAATGTTAAAGTAAATAAGGTCAGTTATCCTTGAGAAACATCAGATGTAGCACAACGTAAACTGTGTTTTCTCAGGAATGTACACAGCAGCTATAGATGCTATAGAGCTGGTGCTGCCCATACTGTACCAGTACATACCATACAGTTTGCTCTGTAGTATGAAGTGAACCTCATGTGGGTGTAAAACAACCAGAGCGTGACTCTACTAAGTTCTTGATTGTAATAGCAGCCATCATTTAATGACATCATGAACTGTTACTGTTTTCTACTGTAACTTTGGGAAAGACATGTTCAGCATTCACTTTTTTTTTTGGATTTAGCTAACCAAGGTCACAGAACTATCACGTGCAGATTCTGTTTTGAGATGATTTTTTCGGTTGAAATTAGCACAACCCTCAGCAGTTCTTTTGTTCTCCCACGCTTTCCTCAAATCAGCCATCGTCTCTTGCAGAACGAACCGAAAGCCAAATTATCTTATCTACCTTTCATCTTCCAAATTTTTTCATCTGCATCACATTTTTATTTGAGATTAAAGTAGGGCTGTGTCTTTGTGCAGCACTAATTGCCATAGAGCTTCAGTAATTAAAGGACAATAAAGCCTTAGTAGTAATTAGTTTCTCTTGTTTGGTTGCTAGCCCATCAATTGTGCCTCAATAATACTGATCATTAGCATGCGCCTGGGCAGTGAGGGATGCTGGGAAAGGAGCCCTGCACACACAGCACTCCACATTCCATTCCCATGAAGCCATGGCACCGGGCCATGTGGTTAACCCTCCGTGTGCCGGGCCTGGGGAGAGTGGCGTAGGCACCCCCTCTGTAAAATAAAGAGGTTGCACTGTAACATAATAGACCTGCTGAAGTAATGACCAGCTTTATACATTTTGTGAAGGTTGGGAACATAAGAGCTGTAGCAGTGGGCAGATGCCGCTGTCACGGTTTGTGTAAAAACAATTGTACCCTTCCCGGTGATACATTCTTCTCTATTCACATCCAGGTTCACTTAATGAAAGCCTGTCTGCAACACGGTTAAGGAGTGATAAAGAGGATCACCGTTTTAATGCTGATGCATCCTAAAAACAGATCAAATTAGCTATCTTTAAACGCGGGAGAATAGAGAATATTTCTGTGCAGGGAGGCAGCAGCAGGGTGTATGGATTGTGCTGTAAACTGTAGCATAGTAATAACGCCAGGCAGCAGAAAATGTGCTCCGTTCTGTACTTTGCCTTGACATGATTGAAAGACAATGGTCCCATGGATAGGCCATTTCAACATCAAATGTGCATGCACATCACAGGGCAAGGGTGTGCTATCCATCACATTCAGTGAGCTGTCAGAAGGCAGCTCTCGCAGCCCCGGCTTCTCTCTCTCCACGCACATTTGCAACTGTACGGCAATACAAGATTAAACCTCCTCGTACATATTGTAGCGCCCTCCATCCCCTGAGCAGCATACCATATCACACACACACTTTTTAAAAGTGATCATTGTAGAAAGATGTTAATTAGTCCTTTCGGAAATTCATCCCGTGTCATACAGAAACAACTGTAACACTGTGGTCAACAACAACACAACAGAACGTCATTAAAGTGCTCTACGTATCAGATCATAAGGTCATAGCGTGCAGCAGCTTCCTCACCCACACGCACAGACGTTTCACTCATTTCTTTTTGTTTCTTCACTTTTGTTTTGCTCTGCATTGTTCTGTGAGGTTAACGTTACGGCTTTAATGTGACATTTTCTTGTATTTTTTTTAACTTCAAGGTTGTTTATTTGTCATTTGTCAATTCCAGCAAAGCGCTAATTGTCAATAAAAATCAGGTTCCTTCAAAAATGCTTATAATATATATATATATGTATATATATATACATATATATGATGATTCATACAAGTAAAAGTAATCTAAGGCATAATATAGTGCAGTTAAAATATTGCACTTAAATATAAGCACAAGTAAATATAGAATAGTAATGTAAATGTAAATTTGTAATTTAGTTGACGACAGTATTTCAGATGGGAGACTGAATGTAAACAGGAATGTAGTATGTAATAATTAGAAGCACTAAAAATACATATATACAGAGGTGTAGACAGGAATGTAGCATGTATAGAGAAGTAATAAATATGTGTGTGTATATATATAAACACAGAGGTGTAACAGTTGTAAAACAGTATGTAAAGTATATAAAGTAGGGCTGTAAATATTTCTTTAACGCATTAACGCAACTTTTAGGTCGTAGCGGGCTCAGTTTTAAAGCGAGAGTGAAGATACTGGTGTCATATGAAACTAGAAAACCTAATGAATCCATCGGTACAAACCATGTCATACTAGCTTGTCATGAAGAAGGTTAAATAACGCTCCAAACGTGCGCTAAATTTTGGAGAGGAAAAACTGTCATGGCCATTTTCAAAGGGGTCCCTTGACCTCTGACCTCCAGATGTGTGAATGTAAATGGGTTCTCTGGGTACCCACGAGTCTCCCCTTTACAGACATGCCCACTTTATGATAATCACATGCAGTTTGGGGCAAGTCATAGTCAAGTCAGCACACTGACACACTGACAGCTGTTGTTGCCTGTTGGGCTGCAGTTTGCCATGTTATGATTGGAGCATATTGTTTTATGCTAAATGCAGTATCTGTGAGGGTTTCTGGACAATATCTGTCATTGTTTTGTGTTGTTAATTGATTTCCAATAATA
>CAKAOH010041494.1:0-58470 GCA_916701665.1 Sebastiscus tertius
GATCGTTTTGCGATGATGCTGTCGTTTTATCTGGTGTTATCAATCCAGTGTAACCCTTTCCCCTCGTGGGAACTCTCACTGGTGCTGGCTAATATAGTCAATATCTGATATCTTTTTGCTAGAATCACACAGATATAGGGCTGTACTCGACCAAAAAAATCTTAGTTGACTAACACTCATACGATTTTGTCGACTAATCTATTAGTTGATTTAATCGACATCTGTAAAACTGAGTTTCTCCACAAAGAATCACACAAAAGCACCACTTAAAAGTGTGTGTTTACCAGAGATGTGCTCATAAGTTCCTTGGAAATATGACATTCAGCATGAAAAAATGATTAATGGATTAAAGGAATCCAAAACAACCTATTAGTTGACCAATTAACTAAGAGTGGGCAGCCTTATACCAATACAATACTGAGTATTAAATCAGTGCATCACCAACACACCATGCAGCTACTGCCAAATCCCTCAGAGTCCGAGGAGCCTGAACAGTGTCCTTCAAACGTGATGCCTGCAGCTCGGTTAGTTGCTTATTTTTAGGCACAGAAGAAGAGCTATATCAGAATGGATTGCAACCTCTCAGATAGGACCCTTCTTCAGTCTGTGTGTGAGTGCATGTGTGTGTTCTCCACTGTTTACTTATTTATTGTCTTTTGGAGACACCCAGAGAGTGAACAAGGTGTGACTGCAGGTGTTTTGCAGTGAATGTCAGAAAGTGCCCAGGTGTTTCAGAGAAAGGAACACATCGTAGTTGTCAGGCTTGCAATGCAGAGATTCAAATAACCTTTTCTCAGATTAGCCTTTTAGCTACTACTTTTGTGTCTCTCTTGGGTTGGGTTTACTGTAATAATCGGTGATATCTGCATATTTAAATATCCATCACTCTCGATCACTGATTGTTCACAGTAGTGATCTGTATTTCAGCTAGTTCATGAACGCAACAGTGAGGCAATGATGGGCAGCGACACATACAGATACGCTCAACTTCAATGGAAAATCCAAACAAACAGGTGTTTTAATAAACCATTCAGGGACACAATACAAAACAAACATGCTGCCCTCGGAAAATTAATCAGCAGCCACCAAGAAGCGGGCGCCCTTTGGGTCAGTTGGTAATGAGATGCGTCATACCTGCAGTTTCATTCAAATTAGACAAGTGGAGCAGCAGCTATGACTTTTCAATGTTTGAAAATTTGACCCTAATACCACTCCAGTCAGGCCAATTATAGCATTACTTAGGCCAGAGCATTGCATAAAAGTGTGTCATCCCTCTAGCTTTTGGGCAAAATCAGACCAGTGATGTAAACCTCACATTTTTTGGCAAGGACGTTTTATGCCCGCAGGAGTTGTTTGAACTTTTGTTGTGCCTCATCAGTCCATTTAGCAGCCACCTGTCCGTCCCATTGATGTGTGGAGAGCCTGGACTAAATGTGGTTGTTGTTTAGTGAGGTTTCCTCAGGTGAATGAAAACATAAAAATGCTCAATATTCCACAATCTGAACAATACAAACTGAACCTACTTCTCGTGCACAATACATATTAGGGCTGGGCCGATTCACCTATCTCCTGATTCTATACTATCACGACTCTTGGGTGCCGATTTGATATGTATTGCGATTCTACAAGTATTGCGATTCGATATTACGTTTTATTGTGATTTTTATTATCCTTTTTAACACTAAACCATGGGAAAAAGTTGAATCATACACTTCTAGGGACTTTAACTTTGGAAAATATCTAAATTAATAAGTAAGAATGTTTGATTTTCAGCATGAATGTAGTCAGAGATGTCCTGAACTCAAATATATCAGTCATTGTCAGGCATTTTCCAGCAGCCCAAAAAGATAAAGACATTTCCCTCATAAATTAGTGGTATTTTCTTTTTAATTTATAAGGGACGTGTAATGTTTTATACTTCTGGACTTCTGGTGAATATAATCCAATCAATCTTATTTCCATAGATGTATTTTGTATGTACAGTTCCTTTTGTTAACACCTTATTTTGAAAACTGGACGTAATGTGTATACTTCCACTAACTTCACCAAGTCTGTTGCTAGCTTTCCCCGTCTGCTCCGTTCTCTTTATACATCCATGGTCAGCTCCATCGGGGCCGTTTGAATGCATTTAACATAAATGTCAGTATATGGGTGCTCTACAGTTGTAGCGTCGGCTGATTTGACCGCGGAGATGGACTCTGTCCATGACAGAGTTAGCATGCAGCTTTAGCCGTGATGTCTAGCTCTGCTTTTCCATACTTTACTGTATGTGTAGTGTTTACCACTTTGGAATTAAAATGTGAGGGTTCAAGTCGTATCCACACGAACCCTCCGTTGTTTTGTACTTCATTATTGCGGCCAGCTGTGGTTTGTTTTAGTTGACGGATACAGAACAGATAAGACGTCACGTTATTCTGACTACAACAATAAAAGAGGTAACTTCCTTCTACCTTTGCATTGACTCAAATGAAGCAAATATATCGATTCTGGCATTTAAAAAAAATATTCAAAATCGTTAAAAAATAAATCACGATACATAGGTGAATGCATTTTTTTTTCAACCCTTAATACATAAACTGTAAAATCAGAGACCAAAGCAGTTGAAAGTCATTTAGATTAGAGCGAACCTTACAGTCACCAGTGGGACATGTGAACAGTAGAATACTTCAACCAGTGCAGCACAAATGTGGAGCTATCTGTGTTGGCAGTGTTATTGGAGAGATCAATGGAGACACCCAGAGGACATGCTCACAGTCCTCCATGTGAATATGTTGTTGGCCAGAAATGAAAAGCAACATCTCAAACATGCATAACTCAAAAGATCTTTGAGTGAGCAGGGTAGTGATAGTTTGAATTGTGAGGTAACGTAGTCACTGTTATCTATAGATGACAGATCAGCCTGCAGGGACAATCACGCTACCTACCAACCAACCAACCCCCACCCACCCTCACAATATCCTCTCTGCTCGCAATAAATAATAAATCAACCCGTCACAAGGGCAATTGGCTGTATGGACCTGATTCATCAGAGCTCACGCGACCCAGATACCACGTCCTGCAACGTGACGGTGTAGAGTACAGTAGTTCAGTAATTCATATGGGTTCATGGCTATGGATCAACGGTACTTAAAAAGTTTAGTTCAATAGGGATTGAACTGGCATTCCCAAAATAACAGCAACACATGTCGGTATTATACAAACAACAAAACTCTTCACATCACATGCCAACAGAGGCATTATGTAAT
Source organism: Sebastiscus tertius (assembly GCA_916701665.1). Taxonomy (NCBI): domain Eukaryota; kingdom Metazoa; phylum Chordata; class Actinopteri; order Perciformes; family Sebastidae; genus Sebastiscus; species Sebastiscus tertius. The sequence goes on from CAKAOH010041494.1 coordinate 3,246, forward strand.
GCGTGGTTATTGGATTACTGGATAAGTATCCCTATTCATACTTTATTTGGCAAACAACATTTGCATGTATTTCACGTGTGCTTCATCTTTGTATTTTGTTTCAACTTGATAAAGGAATGTAGATGTATAATGAACATCTTGTTGCATCATGGAGGTACAGAGGAGAGGAAACTTGAGTGTTGGACCCCCTGAGATGCAGTAAGAGGAAGGAAAGGAAGTGTGTGTGTGAGGGTGAAACTGGTTTTGTTATCTTGCTGTGGAAATGGTTTGTGGTTTTGATTAAACTGCATTGCAGAGCAGAAGAAACAGTCATACATATGACGTTGCGGTAAACTACCTCTTCCTGTATGAATTCGTACGGCACGATCTTCTTTTTCAGCTGTTGTGCTGTGGGAACTGTACAAATATGGACACACTTGTACGTAGGGGGGGTGTAGGAAGGCCAAAGCTATTTGTGTCATTGTTGCACACTGTGGACCTGAAACACAAAGTGGCACTTAGCCTTAGTCACTCTCTCCTCTAAATCCATGTAATGTCCCCCCACCCCTCCACGTCCTATCATCACTCCTATCTCTTCTTTTCCCCTGTAGAAAGAGGCATCGTCATAGCTGTTAATCCAGAGGGATGGAGTGACGGGTGTTTGCGTTAACAAGTTCACTGACTTGGACATCTAAAAGCATTGAAAACTGTGCGTTCTCTCAAGCTAGCAAGAAGACTTTTTTAGGTCAGGGCAGATATATTTCACAAAAAGAATCTATAAATGTGTGACACTGAAAGTTTCTGCTTTTGATGTTTTTTTCCAGGAATTTAGTGTGCCCTCATTATTAAAAACACTTCTCAAAACCTGAGCCCCCAACATACAATTTATGGATTGAGAAGGTATCGGAAATCTACCACATGGAACAAATAACCTATTCCCTAAGACTCCAAAAAGACACATTTGTTAAAAGGTGGAGCCTTGCCATGATTGTACTAGTGCAATGATCAATGATCTGAGTGTTCTGGTACATCCTGGATCATGCTTGTGTCTTTGTCTTCCTGACCCAGGTCACTTCTCTGGGCACGTGCACGCAGTACACTTCCATACAACACACTCCCCCTCCCTTACCTCCGACCCCTTACCACATTTATCAATATTTAAATTGATTTATGTATTCATTTTACTTTATTATGTTTTAATTATTTGGATTGTCTAGGTCTGTGTCCTCCCTTTCTCTTTGAATCCAGTTGAAATTACATTTCAATACTAAGTCTTGTTTTGTTTTTTTTGTGTTTTCTCTCTTCTCCTTGTTTTACGCTGTAAGATTTTGTACAAAAACTATGAGACAGCTATAAAAATGAAAATACAGTGGTATAGATTGTTATTATGATTGTATAAGTTGCTGAAACTGCAATAACAACTAAGTTTAAAAAAAAAAAAAAAAAACACTTCCCAGTATAAAGCAACACAGTTCAACAGCACCACAGTCTACACAAACAACCATAAAGTTGAACACAAATGACATTATAACCTGCATGAAGTTTGGATTTATTGCAGGGCTGTTACATTAGACTGCATTAGTTCTAACTAGGTGTACTAAATAAACCGGCAACTAATGTGCAGCGAAGATGTTTCTCTGGAAAGTGATATACTTTGTGTTTATGGACACAACATAAAATGTGATTTGAAGAAGAAGAATACATTGAAAAAGAAGTATAAGAAGTTGCCATCTACGCTTTTGTGACTTCACCAAACACACATAGTTTATACTGTCTACGGCCAATCGAGTGCAAATCTGGTCCTCCACTCTCCCGAGGTAGATTTGACTGTCTTCACCTGAAGGTTGTTGCAACATCTTCACATCTCTTGTGATCCTGAATAGAATAAACGTTATTTAGCCAAGATTTAACAGCTTGAGGTTGATCCTCGGCACTCATCTCTCTTCTTTTCATCTTTTTAGGTGCTTTGTGTTTACAACAGATTCCAGACACCCACAGTCAAAGGAGAGCTGTTTTTTTTTTTTTTTTTTGTCAAGGCCAGGTAAGAATATTTTACATTTTTTATAAAGCTAGCTGTAGTGAAATGCAAGAAATAAACCATGAGTCACAATGAAACTAATACAAGCGATGGAGTCACGAAGAAATGAGTTACAAATATGGAAATGAGAGGTTCCGTAGTTGTGACTCAGTGACTCAAAAACATCTGTTTTTACTAGTGAGTCAAAAACTGCTACTAGAATGGAGGTGTGAAACGGAGCGCTCATATGGATCAAGAAGGTCAAACCCTTGACTACAGCTCTGTGCAGCTCACTGGTGTAGAGCAGACCCTGCCACTGGCTATTATTAACTGTTGTTTGAACTTTAAACTGGAAATTTATGACATTAAATCTTTCATTAGAGTCACTGTTCAGTATTAAAATACATTTCTTAAGTCTTAAAGTGATATTTAAACTGTAAATATTTAGTTTTTTTGCCCTTATTCCGAAAAAAGGCAATATTCCTACTAAGCTGTTTTACATGGCTAATGAAAATGAATATTCCACTAATATTCTTGTTTACATGCAGCCGTGCATCCTCCGATTAATGTCCCCATTTAGCTTAACAAGTCAGCTGGCTACTTGGATACATTTTTCCCTATTCTTACCATCATCATCATCTGGTCCGTTTGAGGAGCTCAAGGTATCCTCATCACCGGGGCCGGCGAATCCCACGTCAACGCCATTCTCGGCTGTGCTTGACAGGGGTCGATGCCTATCACGTCAAAATATAGAAAAGTGGAACGTCAGGAGCCGCTCTGTGCCATTTCACTTCTTAAGTTTTACATTTTCTACCGTTGGCGGACTTGTTAGACCGTGCGAACACAGCCTCCCTCTTTCATTCCTTCAACCACCTTCTTGAAAAGGTCGGCGTTGCGATATTTGCGCGTATCCAAAAACCTGTTGATATCCAAGTCTTTCATAATGTTTAGAAGTAGTCGTGTTTCTCCTTCTGACCAGAAATGTGGGCTTTTCTTTTGGGCAGGCGTCTGCAAACTGTCGGCTAGTTGGTTTGTGTACAACGCACAGAGCTGGCCGTAAACAGGCAGGAGGCTGTGTGTCGCAAACTGACGTAAAAACCCCAATTGAGACACATATTCTGAATGCGCTGTATACTGTATATGTCCAAAGAATGCTTCTAAAACCTGAATAATATCTGCATATCCCACATGTCTTAATAAGAAAATACTCCATTTGGACTAAGGCCTAATTCAGAATATCCAAACAGAATATGCTGTTTACATGACCCGTATCAAATTCGGTATATCGTCATATTCTGAATATTAGCGTGCGTGTAAACGTAGTCATTGTAACTATTGTTATATACACACACACACACACTTCCATCTCATCACCCGGTCAAATTTCTATGCTCATCGTCTCCGTTTGCCTCCATTGCCATTCTGTGATAGCCGGAGATAGGGGAATGTATGCCGTAGAACGCCTTCACAATTTCACACTTGAGAGAAAAAGACAACATCGGCAGACTTCAGAGCACCCAAAAAGCCCCCTTTTACGTCTCAGTGAGCCGGAGAGGAGACCCCACCCCACCGCCGAGCTCTGCAGAGGGAGAAAAAACAGCAAAGTGCGTTTATCTTTCCACACAATTACAATTTCACTTTGAAATGCTCTGAGCTGAAACTCCAACACATTGGGACTGCCTGCTGCCTGGCAACTTTCAAAGAGAATAATGTTTGATTTTTTTTTTTTTTTCTCCTTCTCCTTATCTTCCCTCTGTGTCTTGGCCTGCCATTTCCTCATCTACACTCAGATGAAAAGCTGTTTGGCTCTCAGATGGCTGTGGAGCATTTAGGAACACTAGGCCATTACTGTTCCATTCTTACACACCGGAGGTCTGAAATACCTGCATCTAGTTTAAATGTTTGTTGTTGGTGCAGAGCAGTCATCGCTAATGTATTTGTGAATTGCAATTCCCCGAGAACATTTCTAGCTATGATTACTACTTTAAAACTTTCTGCACATAGTTTATTTTCAATGAAGTTTGGATATGACCAGGGTCTGAAATTAGCACCCCACCAAATGCAGATAAGTGTTGTCAATGGCGGGTAAAATCGTCAGGCCATCCTCCGCTGTGGTGGGCAGGGAAAACGCTGGTAATGGGAATAGAGAATTGGTTCTTAATTGTCCGATTCCTTGGCATCTCATGCCTCTGTGACTATTGATTCCTCTGTATCGATGCTTTCCAACAGTTACGCACGCACAATGACGCATACACACAGCCATGGTGGAGAGGAAAAAAGCATGGCAATGATGAGATATTTCCACAGCAATATAAAATAGATATTAGTGACCTGTTTAACTTCCAAACACCAGCTTTAAGCAGCTTATAATGGTGCCTTCAAATGAAACTCCTGCACTTGTGTTTACAACACGGGAAGTCGTGCACACAATATATGCTTGGCGTTCAAGTGGTTAAGTCGTGAGAACGCTGCTGCTAAGCAACGGCAATATTAACGTTACTGTCGGCGTCTAGAAGCCACAGAGGCTAACAATTTAGCAAGCGGGTGACATAATGCAGGAAATGCAAAGGCATAATGACAGAGGGAAAAGATGAGGCCGTTGAGAATATCAACATTTTCCTCAGACATATTATAAAATTACGAAGAAAAACAATATGGGATTAAAATTATAATATATTAACTTATTAAGCACCGAAAAATTAACTTCCAAGGCCTCCACCATTTCTGACAACGTCAACAAACACGTCACAACTCCTGAACTCTGAGCTTTCAGAAACTTTCCACTTACGAGGTGGTGAATACGACAAGAGGAGGGCGTTCATATGAGCTCATCTCGTGAAGGCACCATAATACGTCATTAAAACTACTAATGCCAAGATTTTTTTAAATGAAAGCAAAGATTTAAATAATCATAATCATTTAAGTTTTGTGTTTTTATGCAAATAACCACTATAGATGACAATAACAAAGTTCAAAAACAGTACAGTAGTGTACGGTACCCTCCCACCCCTGAAAAATAGAGCTCTCCTGGAAGCTACGGCGTAATTTCAACTCTGTAATTTATCATGTATATAATGTTTTTTATGTAAAATATATCAACCATTGGAAAAACACCAGATCTAAAATGTTATTCCTTCATTTAGAGCATAGATTTCAAAAGTTGCAGATCAAACTTCTGAGTGGCAGACAAACAAAAAGACATCCACAGTGGCAGACAATGAAAAAAGTTAATTTCAGACGCTGGATATGAGTGAAGAGTTTGATGCCTCCCATACAAAGTTTAAGCCAACTGAAAACAGACACTAATGCCACTGAGCCTGGGAAAGATGACTTGGGTGAGAAAATAATAACGTGATGCAACATTCTTCATCATCTGGGTGCTTTTGTTTGTGTGTGAGAGACTGAGAAAGAGACACACTGAGTCATAATTTGGAATTTGTCCATGTTTTTTTTTGTCCTAAGGCTCTTTGTGTTACCTGCAGTGGCTCTACTCCCATTCCTGAACACATGCACACACACACATATATAGGGTATATCTACTTTAGCCTAACGGTCACACCTATGCCCAGCAGCGCCTTGGCAGCAGGTGTTTGAGAGGACATGCTGTCAAAGTTTGAGTCAGTGTCTCTCTCTTTCTGTAATTGCCATTTTCCCACCTACAGCTTCTGTTGCACCCCCAGAGCCATCCAAGAAGGGGGGATCTCTCTTTTTGAGTTTCCTCTGGAGAGGTTCCTTCCATTATTTTCTTTATGTCCAAAAGCTTTTGGTTCCTCCTGTTTGTCTCCTTAGAGAGCTTGTGCTCTCACACTGTTTCTGTTGTATGTGTTTCACAAAGAGAAACATGACGAGACTTGACTTGACTCACCAGTCGGTTTGGTAATGATGTCTGTCTGGAGAAACAGGTGTATAATTGTGAAAGATTCGGCAATACAAAAAACACAGCACGACTGACACCAGCTTGTAGATTTTTGTTTCTTGTTTCTTCTTTAGTTTTTTCAATTTGTGTCGTTTTCTTTTGTCCCCTGCCTCGATTCTCCTGCCATTAAAGACCTGCTCTGTGATTGCAAGGTGGTGATCTTCTCTAAACCCAGGCATGGGGAGAAACTATCCGTATTCTTCAACTACAATACCGGCTGATTAATGAATACCGAACACTTCACATTCACATGCACTCTGCAGTTGTCTAAAAATATTAGTCGCTTCCAAATAACAGTATTTCTGAGAATGGAGAGAAGAAAAGGATGTTATAGGGTTGAAGTCTTAGCACACAAACACACAGAGAATCTTCTGCTCAACTTTTAGGTGCCCTCTCTTTCAGCTCTGGCCTCTTTCAGTCAGTTAGTCAGTCAGCCCGTCTGCTCTGTAATCTTCAGGTGTGCATGACTCACTGTGCAATTGAGCAGATTCACACAGCGTCCATAGTGGCACACCTGTGCTGCTTGACAACAACCTTACACCCGGGCAACACTGCCTGCGTGAGCAGCGTTTGACAGCTACCCCGCTGAACCCCAGCGTCTCTCGCGCGTGTGGTATCTATCCACGTAGACAGCGTGCTGCTGCTGCTGCACTGCTGCTACCAGCCAGGGTTGGAAATTCACTTTTATGTCCACTTGCCACTGTGGCTGGTGGATTTCAAAATATACCAGCCACTCAGTAGATTACCATTATCTTTTTTGGCTGGTGAATGATGCAGATTTAGCAGCCACTCGCATATTTTACCAGCATTTGGCCGGTGGCTGGTGCTAATTTCCAACCCTGCTGCCAGCCCTTTCTTTTGTTTGCTGTTTAGTTGTCCTTTCATAATGGCCATTTCTTTTCATTATAAATGTCATTTATATTTATTTTAGACAGAAAAGGGTTAAGACGCATGTGCTTATTTGTAAATAATAGTAATAATCCACAATTAAATGCCAGTACTCTATTGATTCATGGAGTCGTGCAAGTCACTGCATTTTACACTGTCCTGCAAATATTTCAGAATAAAAGCCTCGTGTCCACAGGAAAACAGGAAGTGTTGAGTTCAAAATACAAACTTTTTTTCATGTTTGGGACATATTCTGTAGATGTAAATATTGAAACTGTAGTAATGTTGCTAGTATGATGTCAACAGACGGTCAAAAGCTCATTTTCACTGTCTATCTTTGCTGTGAACCGCACACAGAAAAAATATATGAGACCTCAGATCTGTAGAAGAGATGCAGCCCCGCTGTGCCTGTGCCGTGCAGCTCACACAGGCTGTATGGCTGCTCTAACCTGTTAACATGGGTGCATGGGCGAATATGGTGCGGCTGTAGCTCAGTGGGTTGAGCGGGTCGTCCTTTAACCACAAAGTTGCTGGTTCGATACCCGGCTCCTACTGTCTGCATGTCGAAGTGTCCTTGAGCGAGACCCATTGAACCCCAAGTTGCTCCCCGGGCGCTTTACAGCAGCTCACTGCCTCCAAATGCTTAGGTTGGGTTAAATGCAAAGGTCAAATTTCATATATGAACCATGTATATGATGATTCAAATAAAGTTTAGAGTTTAAGTTTAAGAAATAAAAAGTAAGAGATTCCCACGCAAACAGTGTGACCAGACGTTAGACTGAAACATTTTAAATACAGAAAGCAGCAGTACTGTTGTTTACATATATTTAAATCCCTCATGATGTGGTACTCAGTGAATTAATCCATAAGTATTGTAATTTACTGCTGTTTTTGTTAATTGTTTCACCGGTCGCATAGCATAATTTCATAAATGATCTGCAACTGTGAATTCCTAGGAGTGTTCCTGGAAAGGACTGTGTAATTTGGTTCTAATTGCAGAGGAAAATTGAGAGGTTGTTAAGTTGGTGCTCTTCAATTAATTAGTTCCAGTGAGTTTGCTAGCAAAGCCTCGAGTCTCTTGTCCAGTGCACAGCAGGTCAGTTGAACCGGCAGAAATGTGCCAACGAGGAAACAATCAAACACATGAATAATACATCGATAATGAATGATAATAACTTGGAGCTAATTGGAGCAGTTTCTTTCAAGGAAATTCATCTGGAAATAAACAACTGCTTATGAATTCAACACAACCAACAACAAAACAACATCTAGAAATACAGCTTGTATAGTGCTTCACATAAAGCTTCACAGAAAGGTACCAGTACTAGTACAAAATACAGTTGCATTAATTCAATTTATTACATTATAGGCTCACATCTTCTCAAGTCTCTCTTGAAACAATGCATTGAAAGAGTTTTTGGCCACTGTAATCGTTCCTCCTGTCCATACCGATCCCTTATTTGCACGACTCCAATGTAAGATAAATCTGCAGTCGTGCAGCAGACTAGAGTTCGCCAAACTACGTACGTTTCATCCTAAATTAGTCTTTTGCACAGTTTCCGTCTGTAGAGAATTGCCAATTAAACTCACTCTCCTATGAAGTACAAGATTTGTACCTGTAATATCAAATGCTTGATAGGACATTACAACAATACTTTCATGTTTGGTAATGTCGTGCTCACTGTCCCAGCCACGGTTATCTGTAACATGCAAATAAGTCCCTGTGTTAACAGTTTCCAGTTGACTGGGCCAGAAGACAACCTTGGCAGCCCTTTGCTCCATCGAGCAGCGCTGCTCCGTATTTACCTCAGGAATCGACCTCATTTAGACACCGCTAAAGGTTACTGAGTATCTGTCAGTGTAATTGGTCCTCTGCGACTGCAGAGAGGCACGCTACGCCACATTCATTCGTTTCAATTCCCATGCTCCTTCCCTAACATACAGTATCTCTCCAACTCTCATTAAAGCGTCCTACCCAGTCCTCAGCGGAGAGAGCACGGCAGGTAGTTATTTGGGATACACTTTTTGAGTGTGATTTCAAAGGCGTCATTGACTTACAGTGGAGGGCAATGCAGTGTTGCTGCTTTGTGACTTCTACTTCTGTATTTAACTTTTTTTTGTGAGTCTCGATAGAAAAATAGGAACATAATTTATTCTATTGCCTGCATCACTTTGGGGGAATAAAATGGGATTGTGCTCTTTTTATGCCTCCGTGCCGGCGACAGCTGATGATCTTTTTACCGCCCAATCCTATGTGGGAGTTTATTGGATGTAAAGCTGTTTATTAGTTGAAACATTTTCTCAAAGTTGTGCATTTTCAACTTTGCTTTCCTGTGTGTTTGGATAAATACAACTTTTGTGACTGTGCAATGCTTCATCTGCCATTTGGTATTTAGGGGATTTAAGTCTAATCGAAGGAGCTTGTAGGATGTAGATCCACTTGTCTACATGGTGTTGTACTGATTTTTGATATTTGCAGTGAAGTAAAAAAGTTTCACAATTTTGCTAGCACAGAGGAAATCCCCTTTGAGGAGGTTCATCTATATTCATGCTCTTACAATTCACGATTCTCTTTTGAGAGTGAATTGAAAGCGTTTCGCGTGTGCTTTTTATCCAGCCGAGATGAGTCAAGTCAAGTTAAATCAGTTTTATTTATACAGCCCAGTATCACAACTTTGCCTCAAGGGGCTTTCAAATCTGTACAGCATACGACACCCTCTGTCCTTTTTGACCCTCGCTTCAAATCTAATACAGCAGTTGAGACAACTCTCATGGCTGCTTGTGAGCTTAAAGATTAAATTTACAGTATTTATGCAGTATTTGAACATGATCTCCAACAGAAAACTGAAAGGCCTCTTTTGCATATCAAAAGTATCCCCCCCCTTATGCAGCGTGTGTCTGCAAATGGAAATCTCCCAGTCAGACATACGCTCACCAACACCTGGCTGTGAAACGGGAAACACTTTGAGATTTTACTTCTGAGTTTCTGCCTATTAGACTTCAAACACTTTGAGTGTTTAAAGCCGAACCAAAGCCCAGACTAGGATGTCACGCTGCTCAAACAGGCCCATCTGAACAACTCGCAAACGGTGTCAGTGGAGGAGACGCTGTAGTGTCAGGAGTAGTGCTGCCCACAAAGCTGCAGAATGATACAACAAAGCAGCTCAGATCTTTGTTAAAGGGCCAGTTCACCCATTTCACACAAAATACATTTTCTCAGACAACTTGTGGCATTGATCCATGCTGCTAGTTTTGTTTTTTTTTATGAGATATTCATGACATTTCTGACACAACCCCAGAGTATGGGAGTGATTTGACAGTATGTAAGTGCTACTAAAAAGCGTTAATACAATTTATTTCACGGGCGCAGTTCTGATGTTGGACTGATGGCGGACTGTTTTTGTGTCAAATTATTGATTTTTTAAGTAAGTAGCCGGAGCAATAAGCTTCACGTCGGGGTGCTGCATCGCCCTGTTGGGGTTTATTTCACAACAATGACCGACTTGCTGTACATTATCCCGCTTATTACACGGCTACTTACTTAAAAAATCAATATTTTGACACAAAAACAGTCCGCCAGAGTCCGACGTCAGAACTGCGGCCATAGCAACGGTCTGTTATACATAGCAACGGTCTGCTATAAAGAAATAACAGATCATAGAACGCTGTGATTGACCAATCAGAATCGAGTATTCAACAAAGCCGTGAAATAAATTGTATTAACGCTACATTATCCCTTACTGAAACCGCTAATAGTGATCACGGTTACATAAAATGTAACCGTGATCAAGGTAAATGCTTGGGACAGAATCATTCCTATACAAATGCTCTAAATAATTTGCTTACAGTAATCAAGTAGTCCACTTAAAGTATTCATTTTGGATCTTTACATAAATACATAGTAATTCTATATACAGTATATATTTTTTTTACTTTACCCTCTTGATACTTTGGCTCACGGGAACCTGTCAGCGTTCTAGCTGGCTACCTGAGGCTGGTGCTGCGTGCACATTGAAATCATGACAGGAGAAAGAGAGTAATTTTCTCTCAATGAAATGAGATGCAGCAGCAACACTTCCTCAGACTACCTCACAGAAAACAAATGCCCACGGGGAACACCTGTGGTTGAAGCCGCCTTTGTCAAGTGGATTGATAATTCGTGGACATGCAATTGAAACTCTGCCGATCCTCAACAGGCAGCACATGCAGTCGAAAGGCCGCCTCCCTTCATGCCGCCAGCGCCCGGACGTCATCCGCAGGCAAAAAGTTATTTAGCTGGCTGGTGAGAGAGCAGCCCTGGCAACGGGGCGCCGTTCATTTGCAGGCACCGCCCGCGCTGCTGTGACACAGAGCTGGCTGAAAACTGGCGAAGCCTTACTCCAAGCCAGCCCTTGGTGATGGAAAAGGCAGAAGGATCATGTAATAAATATACAAATGTCAATTAGATGGTAATCTGCATGAGAAGTAAAGACGGACGTGATCACTATAAGCGGTTTCCACTGTAATTACATTTGATGCAATGTGTTGAGTTTTGAGAAACTGTTCACAGCGAGGTCTGTGGGAAGGGAAGGAATCAATCGTCTCTCTCTCTTTCACACACACTCACAGAAACATGTACTGTACAAGTCCTTATCTCCATGGTGATACAAAGTGTGGTCTGGAAGAGAGACGTAGTGCAACATTATGGACAAACAATCTCAAACAAACTGAAGTCATTCCTCAGCTCTTACTCGTACATTAACGGCTGTGGAAGGCAGTTAGCTGTCACATCATCTGTTATTGTTTGTTGAGATGTTGATTTTGTACATTTGGTTCTATCTTACATTTATCTCCTGAGCCCTTCAGGGTAAAATCCACATTGCGTGGGCTGTTCAAGGTCTTCTGACAGCTAGGTCGTGTGTGTCACGGCTCCTTTTGATGTTCTGAAGATCCAAGCAAGAAAGACACGGCTCCCCCCCGGTGAAGGCAACAAGAATTAAATCCTGAAGCGTCTGTTATTTTTACACAGTTTTCCAGAATGACGTACAAAATACTGCACGGGAACAAATTCCATTACTTCCTTAAGAGTGCCTCAACAATTTAGTGCTTTCCTGAATTTGTGAGTCATAATCAGTGCAGCAGAGGCCAGCGATACCTCAACATTTATTCCCTGGTAAGGGTCAAATGCCAAAAATGTTGGCTTCTACAATTCCCCGATGCAGCTCGATCTTAGACCCTCGCTGCCTGGTGAATGCCCACGTATTATAAAGCAAGCATACTTTATTTATGTAGCACATTTCACTCCAGGTGATGTAAGATAAGACATTAGACATAAGTCAACACTATTTAAAAGAGACACATAAATGATACGAGTGAATTTAAACTATTAAGAAGAATGAATAAAAAACAGTAAGAATTAATAAGACATGAATTTAACCACAAGAATATAAGAAAAAACAAATCAACTCATACAAATAAATATAAAAAAAAATAATAAGACACCAATAAAAGAAGTAAGTAAAATAAAATAATAAAATAATAATAAATAAAATAAAATAATAATGAAAACGTGCAACCAGACTGAAAGGCGCAGCTAAAAAGGAATGTTTTCAGTTTAGCTTTAAAGGACGATAGCGTTAAGATAAACATGATAAAAATGCCTCCCCGTTTGTAACAAAAGCTTTCTGTTAAAAATTAGTAGTCTCCAAGCCCGAGATGACATCACCAGGGTTGTTTTGGGTAAAGTTTTCTACAGAACAGATGTCATTCTCAGTTGTTGCAGGTTGTGTAACACTCCTCTGGTTGCAAAAAGAAGTCTGATTGTATAGAAGTCTATGAGAAAATGAGCCTACTTCTCAGTAAACATTGTAAACATGAGTTTATGGTCTCACTAGTTTCAAGTCTTCTTCAATACAGCATGATGTTCATTTAGTAAATTATAGTCCCATTTAGAGTCAAATATATATTATGGTCAATGACTCCACATGACTAGTAAACTGATCTTGAAGTGTATAAATGTTAAACTTTCCCTTTGAGAGAAAACTGTAGCTATGAATCGAATCATTAGCTTTAAGTGGTCTACTGTGACCCTGCAGTAGAATTGGATGGTTTCTCTATAGACTACTCTGGGTCTCATGTATAATCGCTCTCAAATATAGCCTCACTTTTATTGTTGTGCAGGCGTTATGGTTCTAAATGTCACAGAAATACGGTAGTTTCCAATTGCTTACTTTATAATGGTGGCTCTGAAATGAAGGTAAGATTTGATACTGTTGAACGTGTGATGTAGGATGTTCTCTAACTTGATCTGTTTCCTTCCGGCTTTTCTTTTTTTTTACCTATCCTCTTTCTCTCTCTCTGTACTGTTTTTCTCAGTTCCTGAGTTGGTCTCATCCAGACTGATTGAGGTCTCCTCGAGCACCGCTGCAATGCAGACTGCTTTTTAGAGACTCCGGCTGAGAAAGGTCACCATCAACGCATCTGATCATCAAGCTTCATCAAGGTACAGCCTCTCTACTGTTGTTTGATTAAAAAGAAGGCAAACTTAAAGGGATAGTTTGGGTGTTTTGAAATTGGGTTGTATGAGGTACTTATCCATAGTCAGTGTCCGTCATCTACTGTAAACGTGTCAGCAGTTTGGAGAAGCAGACAGGAGTTACCGCACGGAAGCAAAGCAATGCACTGCTGTGAACGGGGGCAGCAGCAAAACGTATTTTAGCCACCTAAAATAATCAATATCAGTTTAAATATCAGAGAATTAGAATATCAATGTATTATAAAGTATATTTAGAATATTTTCGCCAGTGTTTCTTGCCATCAGACAGCCCTTTCTGACGGGGAACTGAAGCCGTTGTATCCACCTACTGTATGCTCTCGCCAAAGCCACCAAACTCCATTGAAAAAACAGTATTTTTACCTTGCAGAGCACGAGGGTTGCTGGTCTGCTGCTGCCTCGATCAGTTAGTTTGTTTGTGCTATTGTGTGACTTTGGCAAATCCGAACTAATCAAAGTCACACAATAAAACAAACAAACTAACCGATCGAGGCGGCGGTAGACCAGCAACCCCTCTGTTCAGCGAGGTAAAATTACTGTTTTTTTCAATGGAGTCTGGTTGCTTTGGCGAGAGCATAGATAACGGCTTCAGTTCCCCTATGGAAACATCAACTGTATATCTGTCTCATGGCAATGTTAACAGGCGAAAATATTCTAAATATAGCGTACACTTAATCTGATATTGATTTGTGTTAGTTGGGGCTTTCTTTTAGGTGGCTAAAATACGTTTTTCTGCCTGCGCCGTCCACAGCAGTACATTGCTTTGCTCCTCTGCGGTAACTTCTGTCTTCTTCTCCAAACTGTAGGTGACCGCCATCTACTGTAGGTAATACACTGACTTTGGAGAAATACCTCATACAACCCCACTTCAAAACACACAAACTATCCTTTTAAGGTTTTGAACTTTTGAACTTTGATCGTTCTTTGTAAGGTTTATCTTTTTACCTTTTAGTATTTTATTTGTAAAAGTTTAAAACCAGCTATCTTTGCAACATCTCATGGTCCGTAGGGTATTGGTGAATTCTACGCACTAAATCGCTACCATTCCTTTTATTGGAGACCATTGATTTAAAATCTTTTGTTGACCATTGATTATTCAACGTTGAGTCCTATTCATGTTTTCTTTTTCTTTTTCTTTTCTCTTTCTGCAGCACCAAATGCATCCGTGAGACTCTCTCGTTACTTCACTCAGTGGGCATTATGTTGATCGTAATCTAAACCCATCAGCAACTCATCCCTACCTCTCCCTCCCATCTCCCCTCCCCACACCCTTTCCCATCTCCACCATGACCAGTCTGAAGCGTTCTCAGACGGAGCGCTCGGTTGGGGGCTCGGTGCCGGCTTCTGACGAGTTCTTCACCCGCCGCCTGCGACTTCCCAATGGAGGGGCGCCGCCACCCCGCAGCGAGAGCACCCACATCTCCTCTTCCTCCACCACCGGCACCAACCCCGGCGTCCCCAAGATGGGGGTTCGGGCTCGTGTGGCTGATTGGCCCCCGAGGAAAGATGGGGGAGGAGGAGGTGTTTGGCACATCACCGTGGAAACGGACTCACCCAGCTCTACCATCACCACCAGCTCTTCAGGATCAGGAAGTGGAGATAGAGAAAGACTTGTCGGAGGGGGGGGAGGTGGTGGTGGTGGTGGAGGAGGAGGAGGAGGTGGAGGAGGAGGAGGAGGAAGTGGTGGTAGTGGTAGTGGTGGCAGTGGAGGAGGAGGGGTGTCAGCCGTCGCAGCCCACAGCAATCTGTCAGCCAAGCTGGGCCACCTGATAAGCCCGCAGGACTCCTCCATGCTGCGCAACATCCACAACACATTAAAGAACAAGATGCAGAGCAAGGGAAAGGACAACCGCTTCCTGTCGCCGGATGGCTATCTGGGCTCACCTCGCAAAGGCATGAGGCGCATCCGCCAGCGCAGTAACAGTGATATAACTATCAGTGAGCTGGATGTGGACGGCAATGAGGGCTGGTCCTTCTCCGGGTGGACACCCATGCACCGTGAGTATGGCAGCACTTCATCCATAGATAAACACGGCGTGTCAGGAGAGAGCTTCTTTGACATGCTGAAGGGATACCAGTCGTCTGAGGCTCCTGATCAGAGAAGCCCAGCTCCAGAGAAGCTAACGGAGCTGCTTACCGTGGCGCCAACAAAACAGGCTGCCCTGGACCTGCCAGACGGACCTATAGGTTCAGCCAGAGGTAGTCCCGCCAGTCGGCTGAAGGAGCGAGAGAAGCACTTGAAGAGGAGGTCAAAGTCGGAGACGGGTGGAGAGTCGATATTCCGTAAGCTGCGCAGCGTGAAGGTGGATGGCGACACGTCGAGGGCTGGCTCGGATGCTGAAGATGGGGGGAAAGTGGATGACAGTGGCCCACCTCCCAGACCCTGGGCGTGCCAAAGAGGCTTTTCCCATTTCGACGTCCAGTCTCTACTCTTTGACCTCAATGAGGCAGTCCACAGTCGTCAGTCTGGGTCCAAACGCAAGAACACCACTACGGGTGCCTCGGCTGCTGCCGCCGCCTCCGCTTCGGCCACGTCCTCCCTCTCCTCCAATCAGAGTGGAATATACGGGTCGCCATGTGGCTCACAAGAGGAGCTGAGCAAGGAGGGGATGGGACACGGTACCAACCCCGCCTTGGACCCTGGTGACGACAAGAGCAATGACGAGGTGCTCAGCTGCCCTTGTTTCAGGAATGAGATTGGTGGAGAGGGTGAGAGGAACATCTCTTCTGCTAAACAGGTAGGTTTTCTTATCATACTATATTTAGTATTTGGGCATATCAGCATATAATGGAGTCTATATATCGCTTCACTTTTCCTTGTCTCCCATCCCCCAGCCGGGCAGCATAGGTAGCGGTGGCAGCTCAAGCAATTCCTCAAGCACAGAGGAAGGACCTTTGGACGCCACCCTCACTACTCATTTCACCAACGCTGGTGTGGCAGTGTTGGAGGCCCCCAAGGACGGGCCAAGCCAACACGCTGACAGGTCCAAACGTTACATTGTGGAACATGTTGACCTCGGCACCTATTACTACCGAAAGTACTTCTACCTCAGAGGTGAGCAAAGGAGGATAGTTTGGGCTTTTCTAGAATCAAAGTTCAGGGTTTCTGTTAGTGTATTACAAGATGCTTAGGTCCGTCGGTCCGCCGGGTCCAAGCATCCGGGGATTCATGTATTTTTAAGTTCTCTTCCTTTTTGTAATTTCCTCCTCTCTTTCATATCATCTCTTGCGGTCCATCCTCCCTGCCTCGAATCCCATCCCTCCTCTCCTCTAGAACACTGGAACTACCTGGGGGTGGACGAGAACCTGGGTCCGGTAGCAGTGAGTCTGAGGAGGGAGAAGCTGGAGGAACACAAGGAGCACGGCCAGCAGTACAACTACAGGGTCATCTTCAGAACGAGCGAGGTACGTTGTAATGGACACACGTCTTACACTGTGGATACAGCCTGCGGCTCTTTGCTGCATGTCATCCCTTCTCTCTCTCTCCCCTCTCATGTCTGTACTATCACTATCAAATACAGGCAGAAGCCAAAAAAAATAATAATAATTACTGTTTACTTATTTTTTTTTTACTGTTAACAAACAATGAAATTATATTATTATTCATTTTTACTAATTATTAGTAATGCTATAATTTTTATTTTATCATTTTTTTGTGTAATATAAAGTGATTCATTAATAAATTATAGATTATATCATAGCTGATAAGAGACGATGACATTATAATTACATTAGTAAAGTATTTATTAACAGTTTATTGTTGCACACATAACATTTTATATACTATATGAAGTATTTGTTGATTACCAAATGATTTGTAAACCTTTAAGAAATCATTTGTAAAACATCTATAAACATTACATAGATAGATGGATCAGAAATCAATTATTAACCATTTAACAAGGTATTATAATCATTATTGGCAACTTTATAATAGCCACCCAAATAATGTTTATAGATTTACAAACCAATTATTAACCGTTAACAAAGTGTAACAAATATCTGGTCTCTATGTAATGTTTATAGATGTTTTCCAAACTATTTAATCATTTTGTAATCATTAACAAGTACTTATAATATAATATATAAACTGTTAAAATAACACAAATTATTTTATTAGCATTACTAATAACTAGTAAACATTATTCATTATAATTTCATGTTTTTTCTTAACAGTAAAATAACTATTTACAAAATTTTAATGGACTATCAATTATAATATAAAGTGTTACCCAGATATATGTATATTGTGTTTTATTAGCTTTATTTGTTGACTGTTGTGTTATTACACATTCAGCAGGATATACTGTAATTGTAGTCGTTCCCTCCGGAGCCATGAATGTTCATGTTCAATATTTAGTACACTCTGTACTGAGTGAAGCTCTTATGAGTTCAAAGTGTGTAGGCGTAATATAGCATAGCCCTGCTTATTGACGAACCCAGTTGGAGGGAGACATTATAAAAGCTTCATCTCCAGGTTTGTCAGATATACGGCTCTAGACCTTAGATGCCTCCGCCTCCACTCCTTAACACCACCTCAAATTAATGCATGTGTTTTTGATTTATTTTGTAATGTATTCTCCTGATTGTTTATTCCCAATGCTCGGCTCGCAGTGATCGGAAATCTCGTGTGAATCCCTCCAGGATTCGCTGCCATCCCCTCCTATAGACACACAGAGATCTATGTCCTCATTCTGTGAGCTGAACGCCCACCTACCATCTTTGTCAGCCTTCATCTGCGAAGGACTGAGCTGTGCCATTTCACAGCTAAACGAGACTAAAATAGCGCCAAAGGTATTTGAGTGTAGAAGGAAAAGCTCTCGTATTGAAGAGCACCATGAGTAATAGCCCTTCCAATCTCTTGGGATGACGCACAACCTACTGTGCTGCATTTTCCTCTATTTTCTCCCCTTCTCTTGACTCCCTCTCTCCTCTCTAATTGCTATTTTCAGAACAGGGAGCTGGGCAGGTATAGATATATATATGTGTGTGACTGTGTGTCGTTGTGGGAGTGAGTGGGATGCGCTGATGTTGAAGTCCAGTGTCCAGCTGTTGTCCTCTCTTCAGTGAGAGCAGCACTTCTCTTCCGTTTGTTTAAACCTCAGGGTGTCGGCACCAACCTTTTGGCCTACCGAACACTATGTGAAGACACTTATAAGTGATTCTTAAGAGCCATGGGACCACTACGGATATCCAGCTGTGTTTATTTGTTCATGATGGATATTTCAGGTCCTGGTCCTTCTACAGTCCTCTTGATTTATTCATGGATGTCCTCTTCGAGTTTGTTTTAGCCTCAAGCCTAAGAGTCACAGTGGAAACTACAGCAGCAAAAACCTCCATGTATTATTTTCTCTCGCTTAGCCAGAGAGTTTCCCTGCACTCGCAGAGAGCATGGTCTGGAAGAATCAATTTTTAGCTTGCATTTTGTAGAAAAAAAAGATTGATTTCATGAACGATCTTGAGCCCATGATGCATCGATGGCCATGATTATCCTTTGAAAAGATCCCTCTTATGCTATGAATTAATTTAATTGCACAGTCCTTTAGGTTTCATCACAGGCTTCCTTGCACTTTTCCAAACATAGACTTACAAGTGTTCTGCTGATGGCTTTGAAACCAACGTTCTGTACAACTAGTGGAGCAGAAGACAGAGTTAGTTTAGCTTTGAGAATATTAAGTGAATGTACAGTTGAATTTGCAGTTTGTGCAGAAACCCTTTTAGTCTGTCCTAGGTCTTAACAAAAAAGTAAAAAAAAAACAAGACTAAGAATCTAAAATCGATCAACCTCCAGAGGTGATGCAGCTCCTTACACTGAGAACAACAAAGTGAACGACACTGCCATCCAATTAAGCTAAATGACAGTTAAAAAATCTGGGAAAGGGGCCAAAAATGAATAATAACAACAACTTGATATGCATGACCTTTGCTATTCTTACAATCATTCCTAAAATGAAAAGAAAAACTTTCAAATTGACCCCGTTTGGACGTCAAACTTGGACCGTAACTATCAGTAGAAACTCAATCGCAACACTGCGAAGGAGCGGTGATTTCACATGCTCAAAACCACACTCAAAAAACTGCAACTCTAGCCACAGCAACAAACATAAAACAAATGCATCTGATTTGTATCACGATCCACAACCTTTTATAGTAAAACCCAATTGCAGACACGTCAACAAGGAATGATGTAGTCTCAGGCTTCACTAGCCAAGACCAACAGAGATTTCCTGTGTCTCGTTCGGCTGAGTTGAGTGACGGAGGTTTACTCCGGAACGAGTAACGTTATCGACTACGGCCCAAGCAGGAAAAGTTAACAGAGTGGTTTGACCATTCTTGGCTACTGTAGAAACATGGCAGCCGGCTCCGTGAAGAACACCCAGCTCCTTATGTCGATATAAATATTTTTTATTTTCAGGTGATTATACACTAGAGAAAACATTAATATTATATTCTCATTTTTGCCAATAGATCCCCCTAAATACTACACATTGTTCCTTTAAAGTGTCTCTGTAGCTCACACCAAGAAGAAGGTGCAATAAGTTTAAAAGCTCGGTGCAGGTTCGAGGAATGATGTACATAATTTTTCCGCATGACAGAAGGCTGCAGCTACTGATCGTTTTAGGTGTTAGTAGAGATCATGAATAAGGAGGCACTTTGTGTAATATAGCCTTATGAAGAAAAATGCTGAAGTTGAATGAACTTTAATTTAATTTTGAAGTCATTTCCACAGTTTGACAGTGAACGGAAAGAACTCAAGCAATCAGTTTTTGTCCTGATCTTTTTGCATTTTCTCTCTCCGCTCCCTGTGGTTGTGCCGTCTCTAGCTGAACACCCTGAGGGGCTCCATCCTGGAAGACGCCGTACCGTCCACATCCAAGCACGGCCTAGCTCGAGGCCTGCCCCTCAAAGAGGTGCTGGAGTACCTGGTGCCTGAGCTCAACGTCCACTGCCTGCGACTGGCGCTCAACACGCCGAAGGTCACCGAGCAGCTGATGAAGCTGGATGAGCAGGGGGTAAGGAGACACAGTGAGGACGTTCAGTCGGGCTGGATGACTTTGATTAATTAATTTGATTGGAAGAATTAATTTTTTCTTTATTTTATTACTGCTGTCCATTTAGTAAAAAGACGGTATTGGTCAGACTTCTATGGAGGATGGAACCTGCCAAAATAAAAAAATAATTAATAAATTAATTAATTAATAATTATGTCCTTAAATATAGCAAAAATAATAATTAAGGTAAATGTAGTCATTTATTTTAATAAATTAATTGATAAAATGTGACACAAATTGATATTTTGGTTTTAATTTGCTTCTTTATTTATTTACTCTTCTGTTTAATTTTCCCTTTTATTTATTTTTATTAAATTTAAAATGTATTTATTTTTTTTTTTTTGCATTTTTTCACATTTCAAATTAAAACAGAAATATCAATTAATGTCACATTTTATCAGTTAATTAATGGCTGAATTAATCTTTAAAATTATTTTGCTACATCTAATGACATATTTATTAATTTATCAAGTAATTTATTTATTTATTCATTTATTTTTTTGTCAGATTCCGTCCTCCATAAAATTCATATTGTCATAATCATTCCTTAAAAAGGCAATCCAGTCAGCATAATTGATCATTCTTTGAACTAAACACACAAGTTTCTCCGTCATTATCCTGCACTATGTGCAGCAAATTATTTTCATTTTGCGTTTTATGAATCATTTTCTGTGTAGGTGTTATTTTTCCCAACGGGCAATGTCTCATTGTGAAGCAGAATTATTCATTATAATTCATTTTTTTATTTACGCTTAATTTATCCATTCACTCCCACGGTCTATTATGTGGGATTTAAGTGGAGAAACTCCCTCGCATATCGACAGCATACACAAACACACACACCTCGACCTTAAGAAGGAGAATAATACAAAACAAGCTCTTTGATACTCATGCTCCCTGATGCAATCATCAAAAGCTGAACCCCTGAAAATGTCAACATGATTTCTCCGGAAAATGGCACCGCGATCACGGCAGAACAACCCAAGGTGCTTATTCTTAAAATGCCAACATGAGTTCTCCCCGAAATGTCAACATGGTTGCTCTGACATGATTTCTACTCGGTAACATTGGTGTGTTCCCCTCATTTCATTGCAACGATCACGCTTCTCTCCGTAGTTGAGTTTCCAGCGTAAAGTGGGGGTGATGTACTGCATGGCAGGCCAGAGCAGCGAGGAGGAGATGTACAACAACGAATCAGCTGGTCCCGCCCTGGAGGAGTTCATTCATCTGCTGGGAGAGAGGGTTCGACTCAAAGGCTTCACCAAGTACCGGGCCCAGCTGGACACCAAGAGTATGTACACGCACAGGAATCTCATGTTGTCTTACAAATATACACTCACCGGCCACTTTATTAGGTACACTTTGCTAGTACTGGGTGGTCTTCTGCTGCTGTAGCCCATCTGCTTCAAGGTTGGACGTGTTGTGCGTTCAGAGATGGTATTCTGCATCCCTTGGTTGTAACGAGTGGTTATTTGAGTTACTGTTGCCTTTCTATCATCTCCAACCACTCTGCCCATTCTCCTCTGACCTCTGACATCAACAAGGCATTTCCGTCCACACAACTGCCACTCACTGGATATGTTCTCTTGTTCGGACCATTCTCTGTAAACCCTAGAGATGGTTGTGCGTGAAAATCCCAGTAGATCAGCAGTTTAAATACTCAGACCAGCCCGTCTGGCACCAACAACCATGCCACGTTCAAAGTCACTTAAATCCCCTTTCTTCCCCATTCTGATGCTCGGTTTGAACTTCAGCAAGTCGTCTTCACCACGTCTAGATGCCTAAATGCATTGAGTTGCTGTCATGTGATTGGCTGATTAGCTATTTGTGTTAACAAGCAATTGAACGGGTGTGCCTAATAAAGTGGCCGGTGAGTGTATAAAACCTTCAGATGGTGTTACACTGACATGGAAACTAATGCCTAACCCACAGCGGCAGGGTTAACAATGACTGACACACACTATACAGAAGTTCTCATTGATTAAATGAGTCTTTTGTTCAGTCGCTCAGAGAGCATTTGATGGATTGTAACATGCAGGAGGTGACCAACCCCTCTGACATGATGTGTATGATCAATGCCTGAACATGCAATTTGATATTCATAGGGACTGATATCAAAAAGACCTTTTAGCAGAGGCAGGAGTAAGTCACACATGTGCAAGTCTCAAGTTACTTTCGTGAGAATCAAGCATGTCAAGTCGCATCCCTGCTATAAGTCAAGCAAGTCACAGGTCAAGTCATAAGAAATTCTGATTATCTACCCCAATTTAACCCGTCCCAAAGTAAATGCTGACCATTGAATGACATAACATTATTTCCATAATAGAAAGTGATGCGTGGCGGAAATAAAAGACCATGGAAATCACATTTTATATAAAAAATAAACATTATTTACATTTACATATTCATTTATTTGTTCATATGACATGCATTCAATTCATAAAGCAACAGTTTTTTTATTCTATCTGTAAACTTTGTGTTACCAAACGTAAAATCCCACCACCGCTTCAGGATGCCATTGTAATTGCCTGATAGCCGCGGTTTATCTTCTCACTGTGTGTGCGCGTGTTATTGTGTGTGCTTGCACCCTCTTGAATTGTGCACTCTGGCAATTCTACATTGACAAATAAATCCAAATTGTATTGTTTTTGGACTAGCACCCTCCACGATAGCTGGCTCGCACCTTGGCCTCTGCTAGTCTGCTATTTTCTGAAGTCATCACACTCAAATAAGATTACAATCCTCGAGCAAAGTCCTCAATTTGAATAAAGTGATTCAGTGCTTTAAATAAGTTAGTCTTTTTATTTAATAAATCAACTTTCTCTAATGAACAGTACTCATTTTGACACTCTGGAGTGTCATACAAGTTTAGTTATACATGTGTGAACCACAGATTAGGAACCACTGCGCTAGTAGGTTGCCAGGTTTGCACGCATTGCACTTGGAATCACCCAATCATGTTTCAAAAACAAAATGCAACTTCTCAATATCTAGAAATGTTAATATTTAATAAATAATAAGTCAAGCTTTCAGGTCATCTGTCTCAAGGAAAGTCAAGTCTCAAGTCATGAATACCAAGTCAGGTCGAGTGTTTTATCAATGTCAGTCATGTGACTCGAGTTCCTCACCTCTGCCTCTTAGTATAATAAGTTAAGGGCTGCATAGTGACAGCATATTGCAGCAGCAAATAGCATCAGCTTAGCGGTCCAAACTATTTCATGAATTAATAAAAAGTATATAAAGTTGTGTGTTTCTGCGCACCAGCATGGGTGTCACCCTCAGGGGGTCGGAGTACACAGGAACACTCTCTTCTTGGAGAGCATATGGCCTCTGAAGACTCCCTCATAATTGGTGTTACAGAGACAGATCTGACTATAAACCAGCTAAGTGAGCCATCCCTTCTTGTGTGCACACCAAATGTACAATTCATAGTCTACAGTACCACTTATTTAGTAAATGGCATGCCCTCTCAAATAATCTAAAATCACTTTTAACATCAGGAGGATGAGGATTTGCAATGTGAGGACTGAAGTTATTCATGCAAGGACAGTTAAAGCATTTGGCTTTATTTCACTACTTTGCTGTCGGTGTCGGCGAGTCATGTAACCTTCAAAATGTCAAAGTGTATGAAAGTGTCGCACGCATCTTTCAAGCCCTTTTTAGTCTCTTTGTAGTGTTTATGAATAAAGCCCTAGATGTTTTAAAGGCTTTTGAGACTTTCACCCCTCGGTCTCAGTCTGCTTTAATCCCTCTGGCTTTCTTTTCTTTCTTCTGTTTCCTCTCTATACGCTGCCTTAAAAAACAAAAGTTCCTTTTAATTTCAGATATTTGACAGATGGCGTTTGGTGTCAGATTATTCTGTTGGGGGGATCCACAAAGTGTCCTCCTCTTCTCTCCTTTGCCCGACCATCCTGCATTCGTAGATTGATGTTTGCTTTGATATTTAACTCCATACTATTTTTATATCAATTAAGTCGTCCCCCACGATGCTCTGAGACACAAAACTCCCCGTCACTTTATGCAGGACATGTAATAAACCCTTCAGTAGCCTCTAGTAGATTAAATACAGCCTTGCAAATCACTCCCTATAGGAGGAGTGTAATTAATTGAGGTAATCTGGCTAGGTTAAGTATGCCCTTTAAACACCTTGTGACTGTTTTGTTCTCTGCATAGAGCACGTCGATAGACTGCGGAGGTGGTTATTAACATGCAGTGGCTCTCTTTAGGGCCAGAGTTAAGAGCTCAGGGAACACAGGGACATCTCATCAGCATTTGCAGCAGAGGAATTCGGGGAACAATAAAGATAATGTTTGGATATACTTGTTCATAGTATGGTAGTTTATAATGGAAATGTTTCAGACAGAATTAATACATAGTGTATATTTTGAAGAGTTTTTCCAGTTGAATGTTGTCTGTTAGTGTTCCTGAGCTTCTCCATGTCTGATAGCAATAGTTTTATTTTGTTTTTTTATTGATTTTGAACATAATACATCACTTTTTCAAAAGTCCCGTTCACCTATATACCCCCCCATTAACTCTGAGCCATTGGTGTAGCTATGTTATAACAACCTTATTCCAAAACATGAGAAATTCACATGTAATTCTTTCTTCCTCAGCTGACTCGACGGGCACCCACTCCATGTACACCACCTACAAGGACTATGAGATCATGTTCCATGTGTCGACCATGCTGCCCTACACACCCAACAACAAGCAACAGGTAGGTTAATTAAAGGGCTCACAGTTCCAACACACTGAAGTCTTTATGTCCACGAGCAAGTTGCAGCTATTTATTTATATTAAAATGGTCATCTAGGTCAGACTAAGTACAGCATTTACATGATCCTATGATAAGTTCACTCATTTTACACATGGCTTAGGAAGCAATTGTCTAGATAATGTAATAGATAAAGCACTACAGAACTTCTCTGTTCACAGTGCAGCGTACATTTTAAGTAGTGGTTGGTTGTGCATTGTTTTTTTGTATTTTCTAGATATCTAATTTAATCTAACTCAATTATATAACTCAATATCTAACGCTAGTTTCTCCTGCTGTCTTTGTGCTTTTCCAGTTACTGCGGAAGCGTCACATTGGGAACGACATCGTCACGATCGTGTTCCAGGAACCCGGGGCGCTCCCCTTCACCCCCAAAAACATTCGCTCACACTTCCAGCACGTCTTTGTGGTGGTGCGTGCTCACAACCCATGCTCCGAAAACAGCTCCTACAGGTGAGATATACTCACCCATGTGTAAATGTTTTAGTGTTGTATTATCTCCCAAACATTGCAGCTGTTGTACGACTTATTTTGCGAATAGGTTATCAGATAAATCCTAAAGATTGCTGTTTCCGATGTCCTCTCTGAGCGAGGCGAAGGTCCTGAAAGATACATATATTAAATAAGTAATATATTTTGCACTCGGCGGCTCACGTTACTGCAGTGCTTCACGGTGTCGTCTGTGATGTGATGTGTGTGCAAAGTGAAGCGATGAGGTTCCTTGACAAAAGAAAAAGACAATTTTTTTATTGGAAATTTGTGGCTTTAATCTAATAGAATTACTTTTTTTCTCTCGCAGATTTATGATTTATAATCTCAGAGAATATTAAATTTTTTTCTTGTAAATTTACCACTTTAATCTCAGAGAATTTTCTTTTTTTTCCTCGGAAATTTGTGAGTTTTTTCTCTTAAATTTACCACTTTAATCTGAGAGAATATTCATTTTTTTTCTCATAAAGTTGTGAGTTTGTTCTTGTAAATTTACCTCTTTAATCTCAGAGAATATTCAAGGTTATGTCTTGTAAATTGATGAATTTTTGTACATTTACTACTTTAATCTCAAAGAATATCAATTTGTTTTCAAATAAATTTGTGAGTTTTTTCTTGTAAATTTACCACTTTAATCTCAGAAAATATCCAAGTTTTTTTCCTCGTAAATTCTGAGTATTTTTCTCTGAATATTACCCACCTCCCCCGGCTCCGTAATTTTTATTTATTTTAATTTTTTTATCTACAAAGGCCCTAATACCCCGTTGTAGGAGAGTGTGTGTGTGTATGTGACTGAACAACAGAAAGAAGGAACACCTATTACCAGAACAATTATTCAGCTGATGGCTTTTGAAATCACTAAACAGCTGAATTTAGTGATTCATGCTGATTTTCTTTGAGGTGGTAAAATGGAATTAGAAAGACAATTAGACTGTAGATTGTTGGTTTTATGGTAATTTAATCACCGGCACAGTTTAAGAAAAAAGAAAAGAAAAGAAAAAGTTAACTTTATGTATTTTTGTTCAATTGTGATGATACCTTTAAAACATCTGACATTTTTTTGATTAAGTGTTTCTTATTTTTCAATGTTTTCAGTCGGTCATTGTATAATGTGTCATCTCGTAGAGACGCCGGTGCAGTAGATGTATTCTGAAAAAGTCTAGATGGATCATTTGTTTCACCTAAAGTATGCACATAACTTTTCTTCATGAATCACTTCCCATCACTGCTGAAACAATAATGCTCTTATCTGTTGCTTCAAATGGTTGCCTTTGCGGTTCCACCACTCCATCACAGAGTAGGCTGTGAGTGTTGAGAGCCCTCTCTGCAGCTCACGATTTATTACCACATTGTCAGAGATGTGTAATATGAAATACAATGTGCCAGCCCCGAGTCATTTTTAAGAAATAATGAACTTTCTGCCTGTTCAGCTGTGAAGGACATTTCATTCTCTGTTTATTCCTGCCTCTGTCTTGTTATCTAGTTTTCTGTCATTCGCTCTTATCTCGCTCTCTATGACTCTTCCTCCCTCTCACACTAATGGCTGTTTTAATTGCTGTCTGAGCACATTGTGTGAGGTCTTAATTGTCCCCCATGGGGCTACTTCGTTACTGAGCAACAATACACACACACACACACACACACACACACACACATGAACAAAGAGCCCAGCGATGGAGTGAATATAGAGCAAAATACTGTTTACACGTGCCTTCTGTGATCCACAAATGTGAATTAAGTTTTCTGAAGTGAAAACTAATTTCCCTCACGCACTGTAAAGGTGAAACCTCAGGTTTCAGATGTAAATTTTCTGATTCATAGTCACCACGGGGAATTGACTGTGAGTCAGAATGTATTAAGTAAGGATGACCTAAATGCTTTGAAGCTTTGGTGTGTATATTTTATTGGACATTTACATACATACACATGGCAGGGAAATTTAGCGCACTTCATTGTAGTACTATGGCTCTGCTGCTGATGGTTCTTAGAACCACCGCGTCCATTCAAAGGAAATGTGCAAAACTCTGAGGAGCAGCTTGTCAAAGTCCAGCTTAAAGGTCAGCCCACATTAAGCGAACCTGAACTGAAGTTGTTGCTAACTTCAGGAAACAGACTGTGCCAAGCAAGTCACGGGAACTCTGGCTCGGGTCTTGAGGAGTTGTAGGATTTATTCACCAATAACCTAAACTGCACACACACTGCACTGCTCAATCACAGCTATAACGTTCCTGCTGACTTTATACTCACCGTCAGTCCGTCACACACATTCTCCCTCGCTCTCTCTGTCGGTCTCTCTCTCTGTCTCTCTCAACAGCTCACCGACACTCGCTAACGTTAAGCACACAACCTACGAGGCAAGCACACTTGCGGAAACCTTGCTCGGCACGTCTGTGTCACCGTTTCCGTCCAAGTTTACCTCCTTCCAACAGAGCCCAGGAAGAAAATTGTCAAATCATATTTTAGCTGCTTTTTGTGAATCACTTGTGGCGGACTTTGTGATAAATATGTATCGTTGTCCAAAGATAATAATATGATATGATTATGATTATGATTAATCAGTGTTACGATTAAAAGGGGTTTATTGGAGAAATTTTCTCCCCTGTAAGGGCCCCAAAAAGTTTGAGAACCCATGCCTTAAAGGAATATATTGGCATTGTGTCATTGAAAACAAACATTTAGCACATGTTGAAATGTAAACGTTAAGATATCATTCCCAGCAATGCAGCAATTCACAGATGCTGATTGCTTGCATATGCTCATTAAAATAGATGCCAGTGCAGTTCTGTTTTTCCCCCATGGATACATCATCGCAGTTGTGAGTCTATTACTAGACCAGACAAACAAGCATCACATAGTATGAGGTAATAGTGACACTGAATGTGACTCCCAGACAGTTAAACACGTTTTGTGTGGTGTGAAACATTACTCACTTCCTTACACAGGTTGATTTTAGTCACGATTGTTCATTTCTTTTATTATGACAGTTTCATGTGACGTCTTTGGGGGTACACATTCATCTTCTCTGTGCAGTCTGCTGCACATTACAAGAGGCAGAAAATAGAAAACACTCGTAAATCTCTTTGAAATCAATGGACCATTTTCTGCCGTGTTAGAATAACCTATACACTATATATTTTCATAATTCATCCCCCGATCTCTTACCTCTTTTCCGATGTCTAGAACACATCACTGCATGTGTCCGCATGGTTTCTGCCTTGAGGACTAGTTGTCACAACACAAGCAGACAAAAACATGTTATATGTGCCCTCCCACACATCCACACACATCCATACAGTACACCTCTTAGCCACCCACTCCAATAGGTATTGACATGTTCTTTTCTTGCCCTGCCTCAGTGGGCAGCAGGTCGTGGATGCTGGAAGAGCGGAGCTGCCCACACACTGGATATTTATAAGACCACAAATCACTGAAACCGCAGGAATGTGCTCTTTCATTCCTGCAGCCAAACGTCCTGCCATGAGGATCACACAGCAGCCACAGAGCCCAGCAATCCCCACTGCACTACATTCTCCGTCCTTTTCCCTCTCTCTCTCTCTCTCTCTCTCTCTCTCTCTCTCTCTCTCTCTCTCTCTCTCTCTCACTTCACCCTCTTTTCTCATTCAATCTCTTTTTTTGTCATTCAGTTTTTTAATGCTCTCTCTGTCTTGTTCTCTGGCTTTCACACCTCTACCCCCTCCTCTCTCTCTCTGTTTCTCTCTCTCTCTCTATCACTTCCCTCTGTCCTGCATGAGTCACAGGTCGCTGGTTGACTGACTCACAGGTGTTTGAGATCAGTACAAGTGCTTTTAGAGCTCCGGTGTAATGTATTGAGTGATGTTTGTAGTGATGGGGAAGAATACGAACAAAAGGTCACATTTTATTTTAACCATTTGTTCAGCCTGCTTATAACCACTTCAACTGCTCCTCTCTGAAATACCCTGCATGATTCATGTGTCATCTGCAGAATAGCAGGCGGACATTGCCTCGAGACCATGTCACTTACTTTGTATCGGCTGTCAGTTTAAAAATAAAGATTTAATATGCTAGTATGCTGCAAGGTGAAAGCTAGTTAAAAGGACAATTCACGGTTATTTTCTATCTGGGCTTTGTTTTGTTGACATTTTCAAAAATTTCATATAAGATACTTGATGTATACTCTAAAGCACTTACACGCTTACAGTGTGCTGCCTTCCAGTGCAATTCAACCAGACTGGTGTAGGTAAGGTGAACATCAAAGCACCTCTTTTGCAGCACATTAACACTCATTGCGTGATGCAATGACACCAGCTGACATCTGATTTTCAAATGATCAGCAGTGTGAAACTTGGGTGCAGTATATTGCCATATTAAGTTGCTTTTTAAATCTGCTTTAGCAGCTTTTTTGGAGTGGAAAAAACTGTAAACTCAACACTGACATATCACTTTTTAAGTATATGTATATTTAAGACTTGCCTGTCTTGACTAGAGACTTGTCTGTCTTGACTTGGGACTTGACTTGGGACTTGCCTGTCTTGACTTGAGACGTGATTCGGGACTCGTCTGTCTTGACTTGGGACTTAATTCGGGACTTGTCTGTCTTGACTTGGGATTTGACTTGGGACTTGCCTGTCTTGACTTGAGACATGATTCGGGACTCGTCTGTCTTGACGTGGGACTTAATTCAGGACTTGTCAGTCTTGACTCTGGACTTGTCTGTCTTGACTTGGGACTTGACTTGGGATTTGCCTGTCTTGACTCTGGACTTGTCTGTCTTGACTTGGGACTTGACTCGGGACTTGCCTGTCTTGACTTGAGACATGACTCGGGACTTGCCTGTCTTGACTTGGGACTTGCCTGTCTTGACTTGAGACATGACTCGGGACTTGTCTGTCTTGACTTGAGACTTGTCTGTCTTGATTTGAGACATGACTCAGGACTTGCCTGTCTTGACTCGGGACTTGACTTGGGATTTGCCTGTCTTGACTCTGGACTTGTCTGTCTTGACTTGGGACTTGACTCGGGACTTGCCTGTCTTGACTTGAGACATGACTCAGGACTTGTCTGTCTTGATTTGAGACATGACTCAGGACTTGTCTGTCTTGACTTGGGACTTAATTCAGGACTTGTCAGTCTTGAGTCTGGACGTGTCTGTCTTGACTTGGGACTTGACTCGGGATTTACCTGTCTTGACTCTGGACTTGACCTGGGACTTGCCTGTCTTGACTTGAGACTTGACTCGGCACTTGCCTGACTTAACTCTGTCTTCACTCGGCACTTGCCTGTCTTGACTTCAGACTTGACTCGGGACTTGCCTGTCTTGACTTGGGACTTGAATGCAAAGACTTGAAACTTCCTTGTGACTTGGTCCTCTGCCGTTCACTCTCTAAGGCAGTTTCTACCATAAACAAAAACATTTCCTTCTGTTACGTCTCTCTGTCACAAACAAGGAAATGTGGGGAATAAGATGTCAACAAATTTGACGTCAGTGTAATTGAACACCACACGTCTCCGGTGAGGACAGGGTGTCTCCGAGGTATGTTTAGAAATATGTGGGTGACGTTTTGACTTTAGTTGCTTATTAGACAAAGCGATTAATCCCCGTGTCAACATGTATGCTGATGCATATCAGCAGGGGGGCGTGTGGGATGAGGGAACCGACTTCCGGTGTTACTCTCGTCAGCTGGTAATTATCACCTAGGAGAATTATCACCTAGGAGACGATCTGTGATTGAGCTCATTTGGTCACGACGAGGTTGAGACCAGGTGACACATGTAGGCTACAGACATTGTGCTTTTTTTTTTGGTCCTATAAAAGGCCATTTCAGGGCACTGCTAACCTTTTTTGTCAACAGATCAGGTTGTAAGTCTGTTTGTCTCGCATAACAGAAAAATGATGTTTTTTCCAGTAAGCTATCCCACACAGTCCTCCTTTCTCAGCCACGTTTGCCTTTTCCCTCACTGTGGGGTTTTCTGGGGCTTTGGGCAGGAGATTTGGAATAGTACTCTCCCCTCATCCTCCTCCTCCTCCTCCTCGACTCTCCTTCCTCTCCACGGCTGCTCGGCTGAGTTCCTGACATACCAGACAGGGCAAACAGCCTGAGATGGCCATTCCAGGGGCTTAATCAAAGGAAAAGGGGGGGTTGGAGAAGGGAGGTGGAGAGCAGGGAAAACAGGGAGGTAAAGGACATGAGAATGAAGAATGTGCTGCAGTATTAGGAAAAGGCAAATATGTTCCACACAATAGCAAATGTCTTAATACTTATTATGTGCAGCATTTAGACCAGTGGACAACCTCCGGGTCTGAGAAGTGAAGCCAATGCTGAAGTGCCTTAAACTTACATTCTTTCTAACAGCCAGCAGGGGGCGACTCCTCTGGTTGCAAAAAGAAGTCTGATTGTATAGAAGTCTATGAGAAAATGAGCCTGCTTCTCACTTGATTTATTACCTCAGTAAACATTGTAAGCATGAGTTTATGGTCTCAATCACTAGTTTCAAGTCTTCTTCAATACAGCATGATGTTCATTTAGTAAATTATGGTCCCATTTAGAGTCAAATAGATCATAAAGCAGGGGATGCTTTAGAGCGTGGCAACCTTGTGATTGACAGGTCGCTACCACGGCGTTGTCCGGTCTGGGAGTTGTCCGTGTTTTCGTCTTACACCTTTAACCCTTTCACAGTGGGGTTTCAGTTCATGAAAAATAATTGTAACAATTTTAGTCGCATAATAAATGTCTTATTCAACGTTCGGTTGTACTTAGCTCCACCCTCTCGTCTCACTTTTGGTTGCAAAAAACCAAGATGCGATGGCCAAAACGCCAAACTCAAGGCTTCAAAACGGCAGTCCACAAACCAATGGGTGATGTCACGGTGACTAAATCCACTTCTTATATAAAGTCTGTGATTTAGACAGATAAAGATCGCAGTAGACAACTCATTTGAAGCAGATGATACAAAAAGAAAAATAAATCAAAAAGATTATTTTTGCAAGACGGCGGAGTCTGGAGCTCGGTCTGTTGCCTTTTCCACTTTTAAATTCACTCTCAATGTTTTTGTTTTTGTCCTGACAGATCAAGATTTGTGCCTTTTATGTCCCCATACTTGAGTGAGCAGACAGCGTGAGGCTTTATACCAAACATAAACTCTGTTGCCGAATCTGGCAGCATATTTTTTATCTTAATGCCATAAATACTTGCTTGGATGTGATGTGACATTCTGAGATTTACTGTGTAATAAAACAATTAATCTAAGCCACAGGATTTATGATGTCGGAACAAAATACCCGCCCTAAATTTACCATTGTTGGTCAATACTGGAACAACATCATTTATTAACCATCAATTCTTCTCTTCTCTCCTCCCATGTTTCCTTCTTTCTCCTCTTGCCTCCTTTCCTCTCCTGTAGTGTGGCTGTCACTCGCTCCAAAGACGTGCCCTCGTTCGGCCCCCCTATCCCAGAAGGCGTGACCTTTCCCAAGTCCTCTGTGTTCCGGGACTTCCTGCTGGCCAAGGTCATCAACGCAGAAAATGCTGCCCACAAGTCGAACAAGTTCCGCGCCATGGCCACCCGAACACGCCAGGAGTACCTGCGCGACCTGGCCGAGCGCCACACCACCAGCACGCCCATCGACCCCTCCGGAAAGTTCCCTTTCATCTCGCTGGCCCACAAGAAGAAAGAGAAGAGCCGGCCGTACGCCGGGGCGGAGCTGCGCAGCCTGGGGGGGGTGACCTGGCTGGTCCACGTCGAGGATCACGGGACCGGAGGGGAACTGGAGGCCCTTCTGGCCATCTCCAACGACTTCCTCATCCTGTTGGACCAGGACGCCAAGGCCGTGGTGTTTAACTGTGCCACCAAGGATGTGATCGGCTGGACGCTGAGCAGCCCGGCGTCTTTGCGGATTTTCTACGAGCGGGGAGAAAGCGCGTCTCTGAGGAGTGTCAGTAATAACACTGAGGATTTCAAGGAGGTGGTCAAACGTCTAGAGGTTAGAAGACACGCACACCAACACATTACATATGTGATAAAGCTGATGGTTGTT
Source organism: Sebastiscus tertius (assembly GCA_916701665.1). Lineage (NCBI taxonomy): Eukaryota > Metazoa > Chordata > Actinopteri > Perciformes > Sebastidae > Sebastiscus > Sebastiscus tertius. The sequence continues at coordinate 36,910 of CAKAOH010041494.1, forward strand.
ATTGTTTGTAATAGAGCTCAACAGTGACCGCCCACTTTTTGAACAGCTCCGGTTCTGGAAGTGAATTTCCCATTCGCTGACTCCATCTGCGTTTCAGAAAATCCTTGTATAAAGAGTTTTAAACATGGAACTAAGCCGACCAGCTACAAGACGAATCGTGACCATAAAACATTTGATACGGAGCAAAAAAAAAAGTTGGAAAACTGAAAAGGAGGCAAAGGTACAAGACTGTATACATAATGAGTGAGGGGAAAGAACGACTCATCTCATAAACCATTGCGAATGGCGACTCGCCGCCTCTGGAAATGAAGACAGATTCAGCAACCGTTGGCTTATTTTTTGCCTCAAAATGTTTTCAGAAACACATTTCGGTGAACTGTTGTCATAGTGTCAGAGAAAGTTTCCAAACGAGCCGCCATGTTGGCCCGGTTTGAAATCCGGGAGCAACACATACTCTCACGTACTCTCACTAAAGAGTATAGAAAAGAGACCAAACTCCGGTGCTTTTTTGGTCTGATAACGCCAATGAGCCCATAGCCACGAATGTATAAAGAGACGTCTGTAAATCAGATGATAATTTTTTTTTAGGTAAATCAACTTCCCAGTACGAACACTTAAATAGCCCTCATTTAAATCAAAATGTCCTAAAAGTTGTAAAATGAACTTAAAGCTGAATCCAGAGTTATTTTCCTCAGCATAATGAACGTGCGTCAGACCCACGGCATGTAGTGTAAGCACTGGAACCTCACTGTTGAGCTTTATATATTTAATTAGTAGCTGTTTGCTCTATTTTCACAATGATATCAATCGTTGACATCTGTTGGACTTCCTGCCCTCTGCTGTCATAGCTTAGGGCATGGCAACTACACAATCAAAATCAATTTAGGTCAGTTGGTGTTAAGATAATTAACATAATGTAGTTTCAGTGTCAACAACACAATGATTTTTTTTTGGTGCCTGTAACCAAATGAGTGGCGCTGCTCACGCTGTAAAACTAAACCAGGCTCCATGAAGTTGTTGGGAGACTCTGAGTGAAACAAACGAACGGCAAAGGTGACGAACATTCATTCATGTCAGCAGACGAGTACAGAGAAACCAAATCAATGGATTAAAATGCTGTTGGCTGCCATTGATCATTTACCTGACCCACTCACACTCTCTCCTACTATCTACTGTCAGTCTGCCAGAATGACAACGTTTTATGCCAAAGCTGCTGTCTCATTACTGGTCTCAGCTTATTGAGGGAGTTTCAGAAACACCTCTGGACAACATGCTCCTGATGGCTCATACACCTACACACACACACACACACTGTAGTGGTGCTAGCTCTTCCTTAGCTGTTTCCATGGAAACTGGTTAGAAAAAAAGGTGTTTTCTTATGCAATCATCAGTGCTTTAGAATACATTCATTTCCCCAGCCTCTCCCTACCTTCAAACTGTGTGTGTGTGATGGTTTATATCATGTATTTATGTAACCTGGATTGCATCCTCCATCTTTGATTTGCACACATGCACACACAAACACACACACACACACACATCGGTATTTGGCTCAGAAATGTACCACTTTCATGTTGCGTTTTATGCATCTGGCGTTAATCTTCAATCATTTGGACTACCTCGGTGCCAGAGAGAGGAAGGGAAGTGGCCTCGGGCCTCTCGCTTTTTGGAACTCGTCTCTCTTTCTTTCTCCTCTCTTTGCTCTCCTTTCGAGAGCTCTTTATCGTTCCCTTTTTTTTCTTGTACTCTCTTCCTCTCCCACGCACACATTCAGAAGCATCTGAGAGCATCATAACAATTCCTATCAGGTGCCAGTCTGCAGCATGATTTATTCACGCATCCTTGTGTGAGTTTGACTTCTGTGGAAGCTGCTCTGTTCAGACAACGAAATGCAAGGTGCCCCGAAGCCGCCAGGACTGTCACTAGAGGGAGGAAGAGATGAGTTGTGACTGACCTCAAAGAAAAAGTAGTCAGGATTGGCGCTACCAGATCCTTTGTCTAACTCATTGGTCGCCCTTTTGCAGTTTGACAGGGGATCCGGGCTGTTCAACTTTTCCACCTCGACTCCCGGTTCACAGCGTTCCCCACCCCGCCTGAAGAGTCGCATCCTTCCATGAAAAAAACATGAAGTTCAAAAGTGTCTCTCTTAAGCGACGCATCTCTGTGTGAGCACAGCCTAAAGTGTCACAGCAAGAGACACACCTGCTTTCATTTCTGTCATCTGTCGAGTGTGTGTGTGTGTGTGTGTGTGTGTGTGTGTGTGTGTGTGTGTGTGTGTGTGTGTGTGTGTGTGTGTGTGTGTGTGTGTGTGTGAGAAGGCAGCGAGATGCTGGAGCACTTATTCATCTTTATTTATGGCTATAAATCTCTCAGGGATCACTTAAGTTGTTTAAAGAAATCTCTTCTTAAACTTAAAAGAGGAAGCATGCGTACATATGAACTGAACTTGTTCACACACCTGCAGACCTACACATTTTAAGACTTAGTATTAGTATTCTATTAACAGCAATTGATTCTATACATAAAAATAGTGTTTTGTGGTTTTGCAAATTTGACTATTGACTATGTCCCCTTTTTAGAGGTCGACCGATAGTGGATTTTTTAAGGCCGATATAATAATGATAGTTTGGGTGATTAGTCGGTCGATATCTTCTTTACTTCTGCAGCAGCCTAGTCGGCTACTTTTGCATACGCCTTTTTTTAATAAATCAGTTTTTTATCACTCTGAATTTAATAATTCGTAAGAGAATATCCTGCAGTATGATGTGGTGGATTACATCATTGGAAAATGTTCCATTTGCAATGGGCAATGCGCCGTTCTGTGGCTTATGACTGGCCAGGAGTGCTTCTGTTGCGCGTCCCGTTACGTTGTTAAATGCCACTCATATAAACCATTAATATTTGTGCATATTCCCGGGGGAAGGAGGATCCTAAAGTGTGCGATTTAATTTCATGAATGGATGGTTATGTGGCTGGATTGTTTGGAAGAGAGAACACCAGTTTGGCAAATTAAAGTAACAGTGAATGATTTATTTTCCTGCCTGTTTTATATCGTGGAGAAAGAGCTGATATTGTTACATTACATATTCAAAAGATAACTTTTTTTCTCCCCCTCTACCTTGACTTTGTGTATGGAGCCTTTATGCCAAATGGTGCCGATAAAGATAGTTTGTAAAACTTCCTATCGGTGCCGATTAATCGGCCAAACCGATTAAGCGGTCTACCTCTGCCTCTTTTCTATTCACTCCCCCTTCCTCACCTCTTGACCTGTTTGGTTCTTTCTCATCATCTCTCCTCTGATATAATGTCACTTAATCTTTCATCTGTACTTTGTGTGTCTCTCTGCCCTCCCTGTGTCCAGTTCCTGACTAAAGGCTGCGAGACATCGGAGATGACGCTTCGTCGAAACGGTCTGGGGCAGCTCGGCTTCCACGTGAACTACGAAGGCATCGTGGCCGAGGTATCTGTCTGTACATAACTCAGATGTGGTATTGAAGATGTGCTCTAGAACAAATCTAGTTAATTGGGGTAGAACACATGTTTACATTGAAGATCTGAATATGCTTTATTAGCTTTACTCTATCTGTTAATGTGATGACCTGCCTTTGTATTTGCTTTTTTATTAGATTAAAGTTTGTTACACTGTGCAGGGAGAGAAAATTGCCTTGTTGCTGTCTATTGCTTTCAAACTTGGTACAACAGTAATCAGTAGAGTATAATAGAATTTTACATGTTTTATATTAAGCCATTATGGGGGGAAATGTTGCACCGTTGCTCTCTGTGCTGTGTTGTTGCAAAATGTCTGAATATATGAATATGAAAAGTCAGGTTGTTAGTAATTTCTCAGCTCTATATGGACACTCCCTGTTTTGGATATATTCCGTCTGGATAATGAAGCGTCTCACCACCGCCGCTGTAATGCAATCAAACGTTGTCACTAACAGGTGGAGCCGTACGGTTACGCCTGGCAGGCAGGACTGCGGCAGGGAAGCCGATTGGTGGAAATCTGCAAAGTTGCTGTAGCAACGCTGACCCACGAGCAGATGATTGACCTCCTGCGGACCTCGGTGACAGTGCGTGTCGTCATCATCCCGCCACATGATGACGCCACTCCACGCAGGTAGGTGGGGGATGGGAGCGGTGCCATCGATTGGTTCCTTTTTAAAGGGACCGGTGTGTAGGATTTCAGGGGATCTACTAGCAGAAATGGAATATAATATTCAGAACTATACTTTCATTAGCGTATAATCACCTGAAACTAAGAACAGTTGTGTTTTCGTTAGCTTAGAATGAGCCCTTCATATCTACGTAGGGAGCGGGTCCTCTTCACGAAGTCCACCATGTTGCTCCGCCATGTTTCTACAGTAGCCCAGAACAGACAAACCAAACACTGGCTCCAGAGAGAGCCTTTCACGTTTGTACGTTACCTGAAGGCAACCATAAGTTCTCTACACCAGTGAACCGGTATATTCTCGATCTTGTAAGGGGTCCTTGGCTGAGAAAAGATCGATAACCTCTGCTCTAGAGGCTTGGAAAATGAGGAGTGAGTGGAGGGGTATTCAGTTGGTTGCAATCAGCAAACTCACTGCTAGATGCTACTGAATCCTATACAACACTGGTCTTTAAAGTTCTTTTGCTAACTGCTTGTCTGATAATTTATTAATTCAGTTATCTGGAGATACAGTTAACAGAATGGCTGGTGTCTCGCTAGATTTAGGGACTTTTGGAACTGACACACACAACACTTTTCCTCTCAAACAAAATGTCATTCCTGCTCTCCTTCAGAGGCTGTTCGGAGCTCTATCGGATGCCCGTGTCAGAATACAAGAGCAGCAGCAGCGACAGCGGCTCCTTCGAATACAAGTTCCCCTTCCGCAGCAACAACAACAAGTGGCAGAGGACGTCCAGCAGCCCTCAGCAGTCACTCACCGCCTCGCCACAGCCGCACACGCCCAACCGGGCCATCAGCCTGGGCAGCTCAGTGGGGAAGACCCTGTCAGCCGAGAGGCTGGAGCGGGGCGCCGTCATCCCACGCAGTGTCAGCAGTGACGGCCGGCCCCTGGACCCCAAGAGGTTAGAGCCCCTTGCCTTTTTAGATATGGATTATTAGAATATAATTCCAAAATAGAGTATAAACTGGAAAATATTAGGGCTGTCAATCGACTAAAATATTTAATCCTGATTAATCGCACATTTTGTATCTGTTCAAAATGTACCTTAAAGGGACATTTGTCAAGTATTTAATAGTCTTATCAACATGGGAGTGGACAAATAAATGCTTTTATTTTATGCAAATTTCTTTATATATTTATATTTGCAAATCAATTAACAATACAAAACTATGACAGATATTGTCCAGAAACCCTCACAGGTACTGCATTTAGCATAAAAACAATATGCTCCAATCATAACATGGCAAACTGCAGCCCAACAGGCACTAGCAGCTGTCAGTGTGTCAGTGTGCTGACTTGACTATGACTTGCCCCAAACTGCATGTGATTATCATAAAGTGGGCATGTCTGTGAAGGGGAGACTCGTGGGTACCCATAGAACCCATTTTCATTCACATATCTAGAGGTCAGAGGTCAAGGGACCCCTTTGAAAATGGCCATGACAGTTTTTCCTCGCCAAAATTTAGCGTAGGTTTAGAGCGTTATTTAACCTCCTTCATGACAAGCTAGTATGACATGGTTAATACCAATGGGTTCTTTAGGTTTTCTAGTTTCATATGATGCCAATATCTCCACTCTAGCTATAAAACTGAGCCCGCTACAACCTAAAAACACACCTAAAAACACATTAACACAAGTTGCATTAATGTGTTAAAGAAATTAGTGGCGTTAAAATGAATTTCCGTTAACATGTTATTATCTTGTTAACTCTGACAGCCCTAATAAATTTGGGTTTTGAAGGCCAGAAGTTGTTGGTACAGTATTTGTTTGAGTTAATTTTCTTTCCTTAATGTGAAATAATACATATGTTCACCTCTCACACTGTTGAAATGAAGCAAGAAAAGCATTGCAAATTCTGCAAGCCAAAGGCAGCTGTTGGATATGTAGCCGATTTTTTTAAGCAGAAGCTTTTAACGATTCACATCATTTTCTCATCCAGCCTGTGTGGGAAGTAGCAATCAATGGAATTTCCTCTGAAGGGACATTTTGCTCCTGCAGTGCTTTGCTTGTGTTTATTTCATCTTCCTTTTAGTTCCTCCATTTCCACGTGCCTGTAAATTCTCACAGTTCCTGTGTGTGTGTGTGTGTGTGTGTGTGTACATGTGTGTTATTCGTGTACCAGGATGTCTCCGGGCAGCGAGAGCTACAGCCTGGCCGCCTCCATGGCGTTGGGTCGCTCCAATCGCAGCTCTCCCAGCAACCTGTCTTGTTCCAGTGACGCCTCCGGAAGCTCTGCTCACTGGAGACAGAAGTCCATGCCTGAGCAGTAAGGAAGAGGGAGGGGTGGGATTGTGTTTGTCTGTGGCGCGGCTGAGTATTGCTTTATGCAAATTATGATATATCATATCAGAAAAGCAACTCATTTCCTCAGTATCACTATTTTTTTGCTGCCTTAAGGGACTTTCTTCTGACCTTTCTGTAATTATTAATGATAGAAACGTGTTTGTTAATTGTCTTTTAGCTGTTGTCATGATTGTATGGTCATGAGCTGATTTATTATAGTGTTACAAAGAGCGTTACTCAGTTTTCATCTTTAAAAAGCACGTCTAAGCACTAATAACTTCACTGATCTTGTGAGACTATTACTACTGTGTCCGTGTTTTACATTTAGGAAGCTGATTTATTAATTTCCACAGTTGTAACGGTGCATTAAATTAGTGTAGGAGAGCGAGGTGATAGCGTTTGTGTGTCTTTGTATATTATAATGCTCTTTATACTTCCACCCACTGCAGCCTGTGGTCAAATGTATTGTCTCCCTTATTCTGTTACTTCTAGCTCTGCATTTTTAATCAGTGGAAACACACATTTAGCTGATATATTAAAAAAAAACAGCTGAATATAATAAACTCAGTGTTCTGATTTGGTTCCTGTGTGCTCGTTCACCAGGTTTGTAGGCAGCCGCCACTCGCCGATGTCTGCGGAGAGACGGGAGGTGGTCGGAGAGGGCGGGTCCAGCGGGAAGTCCACTCCCAATTGGTCGAGGATGGAGGAAGGGGGAGGGGCCGAACGAGGGTCAACAGGTGAATATATCTTGTGGAGAGATAGTGGAGTAAATACAGTAAACTTAAAGGGTGACTTTGGTATTTTTCAACCCTATTTTCCCATGTTTTCATTTCGAAGTGACTAATGGGGACAACAATTTTTGAAATTGTTCTAGTATTGAGAGATAACTCTGCAGCCGCTTAACAGGCTGCAATGTAATCACTCTTGGCAATTATGCATCGTTAATATACGTCCACTAACAGTGCTTGTTTTTGACACTGACTCTCTTGTTATCTCTTGTTGTTTTATACATGCTGTATGTCTAATAATTATTGTGCGATCTTGCCTGAACCTGAGTGTTCGCAATACTTTAATAAATGAAGGTTGATCGCCGTCATGCCCCTAAGTGTTGTCTGTAAATATCCAACTGTTTGATCTATAGGCTGAGATATAGTTGGAGATGACAGTCTGATAACGTTAATGTATGACTGTATTACTGCAGCAGCCTCCCACTCAAGCCCACGTTAGCCAGCCATGCTGCTCACTGTCATTAAGCATCACTTAGCGATTTACCACACTGACGGTGAATACTCTCGTATCGTATGTGCCTCAAATCTCAGTGTGAAAAATACAGATGTTAGAGAGGAAAGTGCAGTGGCTTAATATTCCAGGTAGATTCTAATGTTTTCTAAACATCAATCTGTGGTTGTGTGTGTGTGTATGTGCATGGACATGTGTTTTTATATGTGAGGTCACATTGACTCTTGAATAGCGGGGGAGGGAGGGAGGGAGGGAAAGAAGTCATCCATATTTATCCATATTACTAAATCCTTTGAAATGACAGGTATGCAGAAGAGTGTGTGCCTCCTCATCTGCTAGTGACAATGTTTTGGAGCTGAGATACCAACTCTGACAGCATCCACAATCCTCCTACTCTTCTTCCTCCTCCCCCTCCTCCTCCTCCTCCTCCTTTTCTCCCACCACTTCTACAAGCTGTGAATTATATTGCCTTCACAGAGCAGGTCTTAATGTCTCTGCAAGAAGACAAAACGCTGGGAAGATAATGAGACAAACAGAAAAAGGGAAGAGATAATTCTTGAATGGGGGAAATGAGATCAAATCCTGATCTCAATTAGAGAACATGACTTTTCCATACTTTATTCTTTGAGGTTTAATAAAGAAGAATGAGAACGGGGAGAAATTCCTTTCTTTCCTGTCGACACAGTTGGTCAAGTTTCCATTGTGAGCCTTTCCTTCCCTCCCTTCCTCTGGTCCTCGTTCCGCTCTTATGTTTGCCTCTCATTCATCTTTTTATTCTCTCGCACATTGGCTTTCATTTAATTACGAGTGTTCTCCCATGCACTTGTTTTTCTGGGAGTTTTCTTCTTGTTTTCCAGCTCGGTCTCCGAAAGCCACAAAAACGACATGCTCCTCAGCCGCTCCTCTGATTCCCAGCACGACGTTGCTCTGGTTGATTGTCGACCAGCCTACTTTCAGCCGTGGCCTCAACCTGTTCCTGACCGCCACAATCACAGAGAACGGCCTTAGTCTCTCATTTTGTGGTTGTTTATAGCACTTATGTCGTTATTGGTCAGGGTGGAACAATGCCGGCTGGGCCAGCTCAGACTGTGTCAGCCAAGTGTCCTTCCCTACACGGTCCACTCTGCCGTCTCTGTGGTTGAGGGTTTCTGTTCTATCCTTTCCTCTTCCTCCCATTTTTACCCCCTTGACCCGTGAAGTCTTCAGCGATGATGATGTGGCCGTGCTCTGTCCAGAAATAACACGAGTCATGCAGAGGCCAGCGGACTCTCTTTTGCTCTCTCAATTCCTGTCACACAAACCGGACTTTACTTTAGCTCTTAATGTGGCCTGTACAGAGGTTTGCATCTAACTGTATTTCGAGGAATCTCCGTCTGTCTGTCGGTGGGTGTGTCATTCGCGTGTTTCGAGAACCGTTCATCTGATCTACTTCATACTTGGCGGGTGTATTGCTGGGGACCCAAGGATGTGCAGCGTGGAAGTTGGTGCAATTTGGATATGTGACACGTTCAATATTAACAAAGCGAACAGCGCTCCGTGCAGCAGCAGCAGCGGCTATGCAGACTGAGTCGAGGATGTCACAGCAGGCCTTTTCAGGCTGTGGCGTTCACTTTTGATGATATACTAACTTTACAACCATAGACTGTATATAAGAAGTGGACGTAGTCACCGTGACGTCACCCATTGGTTTGTGGACTGCCGTTTTGAAGCCTCGAGTTCTGCATTTTGGCCGTCGACCTGTCAATCACAAGGTAGCCATGCCTTAAATCATCCCCTGCTTTATGGTCTATTTGACTCTAAATGGGACCATAATTTACTAAATGAACATCATGCTGTATTGAAGAAGACTTGAAACTAGCGGTTGAGACCATAAACTCGTGTTGACAATGTTTACTGAGGTAATAAATCAAGTGAGAAGTAGGCTCATTTTCTCATAGACTTCTATACAATCAGACTTCTTTTTACAACCAGAGGACTTTCTAGTCACGACCTCTCTGAACCGGAGGTTGCCGCCTGGTTCCAACTGAACTCTTCCTCACTTCCCTGGAGTCAACGAGCGATGAGCGGTTCTCGAGAACGCTGCAAGCAGCAAATACCGGGAGCCGAGCGATCGGCCCGCTCCGAACGGGCACACAGCCCTCGTTAGAGTAATTATTGCATACATTTTTCCTGTTGCATCGCGCATTTGCTCCATTTTCTTTTGATATCCTGTGGCAGGTTTATGATTAATTCATGCGTTGGGAAAACTGCTATTTGTTATGACTTCCCTTTCCATGCAAAGCAATTTTTAACTACCTTAGAAGTGTTTTTTAGTTCAACAAAGCCTACAGGAGTTCACACATTAACCCAACAGGCTTTTGGTTCGTCACGAAAAATATCCGGCAAATTCATACCAACACATCTGGTTGACCAATCACATCAACAACAACGCTTAAGAAACAAAACAATACATGTAGTCACATACACTGCTTATATATACACAGGCACCCAAACAAGCAAGCATGCACACATGCAACCATCTCTAATTAATGCCGCGAGGCCCGTTAGGCAGAGAAAACTATGCAGAGTAATGAATATTGTAAGTGGGATATGGGGGGCTTCACTACGTTACTAGATTCACCCCAGCAGATGTTATGATACCTCCCTTAGCTCTGCCTCTCACGGTGCGTTGGTCATTAGCTGCCTACTGTGTGTGTCTTGTTGCATAACATGTAGACAATTACACAACAGTCCCATTTATACCCCCGAATTTTGCTCCAGGCCAGATGCACACATCCCCTCACGCTGAACAGCTTGCCCAGAACAAACAAAGCCAGCAGGAACCGTCCGGGGACAAATTTCTATTTGATGTGCGTTACTTTTGATGACAAGTGATCAGGGTTTTTTTTTTTGTCCACGAACAGAGGCGGAATGAAAACAATGTCGTCGTTATGAAGCCCCAGGAAGCATGAGTGCTGTCGTAGCAAAATACACACGAGTGAGCAGAGAGGAGAACGACTTTCTCTGTTGAATCATCAACAAGTCGTCTGTTTGTACCGCAGGCTCTGTGCATGGATTTGTCACCAACCCCAGCTGTGTTTATTGGTCTATTTATTGCAGAGGCCCCAGTCTCCAAGTCTGGTCAAGGCTACTCCGGAGCTCCCCGCATCCAGAGGCAGGAGCAGGTCATCCACCTGTCCCCGAAGAAGGGCAGCCAGGTCAGGCTTTACACCTGTCTTACACTATTTACTGGAACTCTGACAGTACAGTTTAAATGCTCTGTAACCCCTCTTTTCATTCTTATTCTGGGGCTCAGATGACTTGTTTATTTTTATTAAAGACTTCTGCATCTCTGTTAGCATGAAGTGTAAAGTTAATTCTGTTATTCTAGTTAATAATACTGTAGTCTAAAGTAATTTTAGGGTGCTTTCACAAGTCATAGTCCATTTGGTTAGTCCAAATCAGCATGAAATTGATACTTTTAGTCTGGCTCGGTTTCACAGTACTCTGACTCGGCACTGATCTACTCCGCTCATGAATCCCTTCTCCAGTTTATCTCGAATGACTTTATAAACACACTTTTTTTGTGGACTTTATTTAGTATATTCTGTTATGTTCTCTTCGGCCTAGATGTCAAGCAAACATCGGACTTCTGCAGAAATCCAGGTCAGTCCTCTCCCACTCATGTTAACCTGTCGTTTACCTGTGGATATCTCCTGCGTTTGGTTCACTTGGAAACCAGCTCTCACAAGCGGTCTCGGACCTCGTTTTGGTCCACACCGGAGTACGATTACTACGTTCACAACTGCCCAAACGAACCACACCAGAGTTTGATTAAGACAGACTAAATGTTGGCTTGTGAAAGCGCCTTTCATGATGTGGTGTTCACCAAATGACTGAAAATAAATGCTGAAAAACTGATGTTTTCACTAACATGGAAATCTCCCTCAACTGCCCTTTCCCTTCGCTCTTCCACTTTTGTTCCTCCAGTCGGACGGGCCTTACTCTGGCCACTCCAGCAGTAACACTCTGTCCAGCACAGCGTCCAGCGGGGGCCACAGCGACAGCGATAAATGGTACGAAATGGGAGCCGGTGGAGCCTCCAGCGGTGACCAGGGCGAGACGGAGCCCAACGGCCTGGGAGGAGGAGGCTACCTCCAGGGGGCGTCGGCCGACAGCGGCATCGACACCAGCTCTTACGGAGCCTCTCACCACACGCACCCCCACTCTCACCACGGCAGCGCCACCTCCCTGCTGGCTCCCAGCGGAGGCAGAGAGAGCAGGGAGCGGACGGTGTCTCCGTGGCACAGCCCCACCGAGGGAGGCCGCAGGATGCTGGAGAGGTCGCCGGCCGCCGCCGAGTCCCCGGGCCCTCCATCAGAAAGGAGTCAGGAGACGGGCCGAAGCCCACCTACTCATCTCCTGGTTAGAGAGAGCAGCACCTTCAGTCTGAGTGAAGCTGGATCACACTCGAGGTCTGTGTGAGTTTGTGTGTAGAGTGTACAACTTTATGTGTTGAATGCTTACAAACCTGGGGGGCGTGATCCCATATGGAGTTGCGAGATAAATCTGAGTTGTTGTGATATTATGAACGCGTTAAGACAGAAGAAGAAACACATTTCTGCTTGTTTATTATTTTGACTTTCCTCAAATGTATGCTTTTTTTTGGAAAATTACAACTTAAAAAACAACTATTCAAATAAAACAATCTAAGAAGAATAAATCTAATTTCTCTCAATAAAAGTTGCACATTACAGCTTATCTAATTTCAGTCTTAAAGCGTTTTGTTCCATTTTTTTCAAATGGAAACGCCCACTCAGTCGTTGCAAAAAGCAGTGATGTAAGTTACCAAAGTAAGCTAATCAATAAGCTTTTGAATAATGTGAACACGAGCACTAGCTGAGTCAAAGTTAGCTGTGTTAAGTTTGAAAATAACTGGAAGGGTTAGTTCGGATTTTTTGAAGTAAGGTTGTACGTATACTCCCGCATTCTGCGAGGTAAAATTACTGTTTTTGTGAATGGAGTCTGGTGGCTTTGAAGAGAGCGATATAACGGCTTCAGTTCAGTTCAAGTTTACGCTATATTTAAAATATATTTACCGCTTTACCTCACCATCATACAGCCCTTTCCGACGGGGAACTGAAGCCGTTATATCGCTGTCTTCAAAGCCACCAGACTTCATTCACAAAAACAGTAATTTTACCTCACAGAACACAGGGGTTGCTGGTCTACCGCTGCATCGATCGGTTAGTTTGTTTGTGTTATTATGTGACTTTCGGATCCAAACTAGCGCGCTTCGCTTCCTTGCTGGTACTCCTGTCTGAATCTCCAAACTGAGAGCATGCTGAACGCCATCTAAGTTAATGTATGTAACGTTAATACACTGACTATAAGGATGTGTATATACTGTACATGTAGCAGCGTCATCATGCAGAAACCTACGTCAGGACATGTGGAAAAAAGTTTTTAAAGGGATTGGTAAAATAAACATACATACCAAAATGTTAAATACATAAGGAACACCGCTGGGAAGCTACAGAATGATATATAAACCTAAACAAAATAATGTTCCCGCCTTTTAATGAATAATCTGTCACGTGACATCGCAGTATTTATCTGACCTCGGCAGCATGTTTCCAATTCTCATTACTCAAACCGCCGATATTTCTCCGCCCAAGAGGAACACACACTAGACTACCTCCCTCTCAGCGAGTCTTTCCTGGAAACCGAGCACGGGAGCAATTTTAACTCCCTCTTATCTTTCCACATTAGGCCTCAGGAAATGTGCAACACATGTCCAACATTTCATAGCTGAAGTGGCGTCCAGAGCAGAGGGAACTCCAGTGTCTCGCTCTTCCTGTCTTAATTCACCCGTTCAGATAGAGTTGCAGTTCATGACCTGGGCATCATCTGTCCAGCATTTAAGACACATTTGTATTCTGTCAGAGTGGCGGAGTGGGCTCTGAATGACCGCAGGTGATGCTTTCATATCGTTTTCCATCTATAACTCAACTATGTGTGTCCTCACTGGAATGTCCTCCTGGATGATTAGAATGAAGATTTGTATGAATGCTTGACCCAAGACTGAAATTGATATCTTAACGGGCAAAAGTGTTTATATTCTCCTCTCTAAACAAGCCATAAAACAAACCTGTCATTGCCTAAAGATGCAGGATTATGATTCAACTCCCATCAGCTTTTCTTATTTGTGGTGCAACTAAATTTACCATGATGAATAACCCTCATACCCTATAACCCTCATAAATCTCATTCTTGTTCCCCTCCCTTTGCCAGGCACTCGGGCCACAGCTCCCCGCGAGATGAGTCCTCCTCTTCAGCCACCTCCCCTTCGTCCCAGTCCTCACCGTCCCCCGGGCCCAAGAGCTTCTACCCCCGCCAAGGAGCTCAGTCCAAGTACCTGATCGGCTGGAGGAAACCCGGGTCCACCATCAATTCTGTCGACTTCGGAGACACACGCAAGTAAGGATGGAACAAAAAAAAAAAAAATTAGTCTCCAGCAGTGGATTTAAACTGTATGTGTGGTTTTGTAACAGTTTACCTGCAGCTCTTATATTAGAAGTGTCAACTATTAAAGTAATCGGGAACTATTTTGATAATCTATTAATTGGTTTGAGTATTTTCTTTTATCTAAATTCTCTGATTCCAGCTTCTTAAATGTGAATATGTTCTGGTTTCTTTACTCCTCTATGACAGTAAACTGAATATCTTTGAGTTGTGGACAAAACAAGACGTTTGAGGACGTCATCTTGGGCTTTGGGAAACACTGATGGACATTTCTTTTACCATTTTCTGACATTTTATAGACCAAACAACTAATAGATTAAAAAAATTAAATAATCGAAAAATTAATCGACAGTGAAAATAATCTTTAATTGCAGCCCTGGTTTTGACAAATGAACAAGAACACTTCTACTATATAATGCAACTTATTCACATTCATAATAATGCTCAATCAATACTACTTTTTATAAAGCTCATACTGTTGCATTATTGTTGAGACGGTGCCAGAGGTGATGATGAAGTGTTGTTATTTCAGACTGCTCTTCATCCCTTTATGTATATTGTATAATACATTACCAGCTTTACAATGATAGTGTTTATTGTAGGATGTAAGATGCTGTAACACTGCATTTGATCCCACTACTTGTCCACCCACTGTTCCTTCCTATTAATGTCTTTTGGTAGTAATAATATGCGTACTACTTGATTACCCCCTTGTGGTTGAAGAGGGTATTACATTAAAGGCTTAATACAGCAACTGAATTCAATTTCCCAATTAAAGGCTCTACTTTTGAAGCTGAATGATCTTCATTATTTATCAGTGTTATTATTAGAATATAGACACGGCGTGCATAATTTGTGTCCTGATTGTGTTAGCTGAATCGTCTGTGTGTGTGTTTTAGGAAGTCTCCAGGAGAGGGAGGAGTGGAGGTTGTTCCGACCCCGGCAGCCAGGCCCTCTCTTCGGGATATGCACTCGCCAATACCTCACGCCAAATCTACTATGGAGGAGGATACGAAGAGACACAACGCCCCAGACAGCCCTCCGCCGCCACGCAGACACAAGGAAAAGGTACGTCTTTGTGGATCTAGTTACAGGAACAACCAAATTAACAGACACATAAGAAGAACACATCCGAACATCACTAAACTGCTGCTAGCCAGGTTTTTACAGCTTTAAAGCAGTAATTGATATGCAAATGGTCATTTTGTGGTTGAAGTCTTCCTTTAAACAGGACTAGATTTCACTTTACCTTTATTTACCTTTATGTACTTTACATACTGTTTTACAAACTGTTACACCGCTGTGTATATAAACACATTTACTACTTCTCTATACATACTACATCCTGTTTACATTCAGTTTTCCCATCTGAAATACTATCTTCAACACATTTACATTACTATTTTATATTTACTTATGTTTATATTTATTTTAACTGCACTATTTTATGCCTTAAATTATCATTTTGCTTCTACTTTTGTGTGATTTCTCCTTTCATATATACATATTTTACGAGCATTGTTGAAGGAACCTGAGACCTAAGATTTTCCTTGCCAATGACTGCTTTGCTAGAACTGACAAATGACTGATAAAGAACCGTAAACCTTCTCTATACAGATGTTCACCCACATAATGCATGGCTTCAGATCTATAATATAACATTTCCCCGTCACTTCTCCCTCCATCCTGTGCAGCACGGCCAGAAATCTCCACCCAGCCAGCATCTGAGCCACCGTCGCTCCCTCCATCGTACCCTATCAGATGAGAGTATCTATCGCGGCCAACGCCTGCCTCCCCTGTGCGACTCTGTGACTGAGCCGACGCTCAGCGCCGATGTTCTCTTCAGCTGCTCCACCCTCCCACGCTCACCCACCACCCGCGGCGTTCCCCTCCGACGGCCTTCCTATAAACTGGGAGTCAAGCTCCACGGTAAGAAGGAGGAGGAGGAGTGTAGGTATCTTTGTCCATAGAGGTATTTATAACAGCTGGAGTCCATTCACATGGAGAAGATGTTTTTAGGTGCTTCTATCGATTTGTAATATTTTGTAACCATAGAAAAAATAGAATAAAAAACAGTAATAAACTGAATGAGCCTGTGATACATCTGATTTAGCTAACGTTCCAGATGTGTATCTGCTGCCCCCTTTTGATTGAAAACACACAACACCCGTAGAATCATTTTACATTCAGCTCTTTCCACAACTTCTTTTCCATTTCCAGGCGACCTTTCAGCATCCGACACCTCATTGGTGGATTTGGTGGAGCGTCACCGTGGACCCCTCCCTCAGGAGCTGATGCCCCTCCCGTCTCAAGACAGAGACAGCCCCTTAGAGTGGACTCACCTGGTGGATGTGGCCAACACCTTCGAGAGTGAAAGAAACACACACTACGGTATTACAGTGCACACGTTTTTTTCTTTTATCTCCTTTGCACAAGTGTAAGTGCACCAAAATAATAATAATCAAATCCTGTCTGGTATGACCCTGAAGTAAAGTGTTAACACTGTGTATGTATGTATTTTACAATATGAATAGACTTACCTATATTTTCAGTTAAAGACATTTTTTGTATTCATCATGCATCTGCCTGCACTTGTTGCTTAACCTTGACTCGTTTTCACCCTTTGTCCATTTCTCTCTCCTTCCAGTCCAGAGAAGTTACGTGTTCGGAGATTCAAACCACCGAAGCAGCGGTGCCTCCAGTCCCCAACAGCCCCACATAGAGCTGCAGCCTGCTCCGCTGTCACGGCCCTCATCCAGGTAACAACACACCCTTACTGTATGCTCTAGTGTTGCACTTCTCCTTCAATGAGTCTTCTCATTGTGTAGCTCCTGTATTTAAAATTATACAGCTAATATTCTTAAAGGTCCCATATTATAAAAGGGGAGATTTTCAGGTCTTGTACATTATAAAGCAGGTTTAAATGCTATATAAATACTGGTAAACTATCAAAACGCTCAATATACGGAGAAATACACACAGCCCGTATTCAGAAACTGCGCGTTTGAAACAAACCGTTAGAATTTCTGTCCATTTGTGATGTCACAAATATACAATATTTAGACCATTACACGGTTTTAAACATAAACATCCAAAATGTGTCCCAGTTTATTACATGTTGCAGTGTATGTAAATAACATCAGCTGACAGGAAGTAAACATGGACCCAAACTGTTGCCTAGCAACGCAATTCTGTTGCAATTCTGTTGCAATTCTATTGAAATGCACTAAAACGGAGCGTTTCAGACAGATGGTAAGAACAGGTATATTTAGACAGACAGTATGAGGAAAATAATGTTTTTTTTTAACATTACATCATGTAAACATGTTCTATTAGAAACACAAAATACAAGAATGAACCTGAAAATGAGCACGATATGGGACCTTTAACTTGTTTCCTTCTTACCTATGTCAATTTATCCATCTGAAAAATGCTGGAAGTTACCATCTCTGCTCTGTGACATATTCACAAGACTTACTCTTGCTATCTGTCCCCAATGTCTTTCTTGAAATGGGAAAAAGGGCTTTTACTGTACTGCAGCAGCTTGATTCGTTGCAGATTGTTTTGGGTCTAGAGGAGCTGGTCTCTTAAAGTGTTTTCGAAAATAGATTGAAGGAGTTGGAGGAAGGTACTTTTCCCCTATGTGATCCATCCTGAATCTGACCTCAGTCTTATTTTGGTATATTTATTCTGTGTTCTGAAATTGTATTGTCTGTAACTGTTAGATGTTGTACAGTATATGTCTGAAACTTCGTTTAATGTGCTGCTGTCTGTCTGTCTGTCTTGGCCAGGACACTCTTGTAAAGGAGCTTTTTAATCTCAAGAGGCTTTTGCTGGTTAAATACATTACAATACATTACATCCTTTGGTGTCATATTAGATTAGATTGGATGCAACTTCAATGTCATTGCACGCAGTAAGTACCAATACAGGATGCAGTTTAGCATCTAACTAGAAAGTGCAAACAGTAGCAACTGTGTGTTAGGGGCTGCAACAACATTTTCATTATAATAATCTGTCAGTTATTTTCTAGATTAATAGATTAATCATTTGTACAACGTCAGAAAATAGTGAAAAAGGTCCATCCCAGGTCCTCAAAGTCCAAAGTGTTGTCTTTAAATGTCTTGTTTTATCCAAAACCCAAAGATATTCACTTTAATATGATATAAAACAGATCATCAGAACAGAAATCTCCATATTTGAGAGGCCATTTTTGCGTGAAAAATTACTTTAATGATTAATTGATTATCAAAAGAGATGGCGATCGATTAGTCGATTAATCATTACAGCTCTAGTGTGTATAGATATAAGTAGATGAATCAATGTAGTGAACAGATTATACAGAAAATACAGGATGAACAGAAACTAATATACAGGTAGAGAGTGAATGAATGTAGAGAATGAACAGTAAACCAGTGAGTAGTACGGTCGATGGCATGTACTGTAAACCGTGTTCACTCATGCTTCTGCAGCGAGTCTTGAGGTCATAATTGAATATATTGGCTCTCTATTACTGAGTGTGTTAACGAGGCTTTCCTTTGTGTTTCTGTCTGGTCCACAGTGAAGGTCACATAGGGCTGGAGAGGAAGGTCACCAAGCTGGAGGCCATGGTGAAGATGCTCCAGGAGGATCTGAAGAAGGTGGGAGAGAAAACACAAACATAAACATGTATACAGTTGTAGTTGTTTTTGTTGCAGTGTATAAAGAACTTTAGTCTGCACTCTGTGTTGTGCTAAAAGATAATCCTCTGGCTCCTCTTCTCTGCTCAAGTGCCAGTAGGGATGAAGGCCACAGTTAATTTGCATACACTGGAACAGGAAGCTGGGGGTGTAAATAAAAAGTTTGTCTTCAGTAGAAAACACAGAGTCAGCAGTTGAGCGCTGCCGCTGTTATTTGGTTCCACTCTGCTGCTGATGTCGTTGTTAACTGCTGACTCAGATTTCACCGCATTCACTCAGGCTATTATTTTCACTTCAAATCACCTGGAAGGAGTTTCAGCGGTTTAATTTTTGCTCTTTGTATTCTTATAAGAATCATTTAAACTAATGGACTCAATGGGTTCCCATCCACTCAAACACTCTTTTTCTAATTTGTATCAATATTTCAGCCATTTCCACTGCGTCCACTGTGGTAAAAGGGATGTGTTGCTTGCTTTAGACACGTGTGTGTGTGTGTGATGCATCTGACACATTTATCTTCATCAAGGCTAATTCTCTATTTTCAAACAATTCTTGCGTATTACGAGAGCAAGGCACGTTTATGCAACGTATCCTCATACAACGGTTCGTATTGTTGTTCGTTCTCCTCTCTCCTCACAGGGAAGAACTTGGCCAGGTTTAGGCAACAAAACTACTTAGTTAGGTTTAGGAAAAGATCGTGGTTTGGCTTAAAATAACTACGGAAGTGGCAAATAAATCAACGTTGACTTCTGGTTTCACACGGGGCACGAACGCCGGTCTCCTGGGCCACAATCCGGTGTTTTGTTGACCCGCTCATCCACCATGACCTCCTCCCTAAGCACCGTTTGTTGCTCTTTATACTTCCTGGTTTACAATTATGTGGATTACATACAAATTGATTTTGTGGGATATGTGCGAATTACTCCGGGGACTCCGGTTTCTTCCCACAGTCCAAAGACATGCAGGTTAATTGTGGACTCTTAATTGCCCGTAGGTGTGAATGTGAGCATGAATGGTTGTCTGTCTCTATGTGTCAGCCCTGCGATGGACTGGCGACCAGTCCAGGGTGTACCCTGCCTTCGCTCAATGTCGGCTGGGATCGGCTCCAGCCCCCCCGCGATCCCTAACGGGATAAGTGGTTGCAGATGGATGGGTGGATGTGCGAATTACAGTGCATTACTTTTCGTAGGTATAGCTACGAACGATGCCTGCCTGATTTATGCTACAAATATCATATTCACTTACTCCTAAAAGTCTTCAGGTGGATCCATATTCAAACCTAATTCTACTTATAAAGGCAGCGTCAATGTTTTCAATGCTGTCACTTACTTTTTAGCTGACAGGAGTGGAAACTGAAAGGTCGCCTGCTGTTGTAGCCCTCTGCACTTTTAAAGGTTTTAGTTGCAGACTTTGTGACCCGTTAACTTCTCTGAGCTCTCAACAGTGAAGAGTTTCAACATCGCTGCAGTCTGGTTGTGATTTATTTCTTACGCAATTCTCAGTAAATTCTCTCCTGTCTGTGAAATACTGGAAAGCTGTCTGCATTTTAACATTTTTGAGTAAATAGTAGTAGATGAGTTTGACACCAGGAAAAACTAATATGCTTCACTCTCACCTCCCGGAGCCAGAAGCAATCAGCTCCCAGCTGACTGACGGCATGAAGCCAAACTCCCCACAGTTTCACTTGTTTTCTTAAAGTGCCTCGATATTTATGTTCGTGCACCCAGCGAGGGATTTACTTTTGTTGTGCTTTTGGCGGGTTCAAAATGTCAACTGATAAAATCTACCCACTAAGCTCTCAAGTTCCCTTCTAGTGTGACTCACTGTCTGCAGAGATGAGATGTTTATGTAAACACTAAACACTGTTTATTATATTTATACACACAGTAAAGTGTTTACGTCGACTCTTGAGTGTTTGGACACTCATGCCATTATTGTTTTTTCCAAAGTTAAAGGGATAGTTTAGGTGTTTTGAAGTGAGGTTGTATGAGGTACTTATCCATAGCCAGAGGATTACCTACAGTAGATGACGGTCAGCACGTCCCCAGTTTGGAGAAACAGACAGCAGTTACTGCACTGAAGCAAAGCAATGTACTGCTGTGGACGGGGCCGACAGCAAAAAGTATTTTAGCCACCTAAAATAATAAATATCAGTTTAAGTGTACGCTATATTTAGAATATTTTTGCAGGTTTCCCTTGGCGTCAGACAACTTTAGAGTCTTTGTTTCCAACGGGGAACTGAAGCCATTCTCTATGCTCTCACCAAAGCAACCAGACTCCATTTAAAAAAACAATAATTTAACCTTGCAGAACACGGAAGTTTCTGGTTTACCGCTGCCTCGATCGGTTAGTTTGTTTGTGTTATTGTGTGACTTTGGTTAGTTCCGATTCACCAAAGTTACACAATAACACAAACAAACTAACTGATCGAGGCAGCGGTAGACCAGAAACGCCTGTATTTTCTCGCGGGGTAAAATTACAGATTTTTTCAATGGAGTCTTGTGGCTTTAGCGAGAGCATCGATGGATACAACGGCTTCAGTTCCCTGTAGTAAAGGGCTGTCTCACGGCGAGGTAAAGCTGTGAAAATATTCTAAATATAGCGACAAAGTCTAAACAATGTCTGAAAAAGGTAAAAAAAAAAAAAAAAAAAATGTCTGGAAAAAATAACCCTAAAAAAAAAGT
>CAKAOH010041496.1:872-28586 GCA_916701665.1 Sebastiscus tertius
TCACCTCGAAGCCTACAAATCTCACCTCATCAACTACAGAGACGCCATCACTGCTGCCAAATCTGACTACTTCTCCACCATCATCAATGACCCCACCCGTAACCCTCGAACCCTCTTCTCCACTGTCAACACTCTACTCAAACCTCACGCCAACACCCTCTCTGATCCCTCACCCGACCTTTGCAACTCATTCCTTCAGTTCTTCAGCGACAAAATCACCACCATCAACAACTTACTACTCCCCGTGTCTGACCCAGCAGCAACCACACCGACCCCTTTTCTCTCCATCCCTCTGGACCCCCTGACCCCTCCACCCCCAGCACCGCCTCTCCCAGTTCGACCCTGTTGACTCAGCAACCATTTACAAACTCATCAGCACATCCATACCCACCACCTGCTCCCTCGACCCCCTCCCCACTCCCCTGCTGAAGTCCTGCCTCCCTGTCCTATGCCCCTACCTCACCGACCTCTTCAACTCCTCACTGTCCCACGGAACTGTCCCCTTAGCCTTCAAAACTGCTGCTGTCACCCCCACACTCAAGAAACCTGGTCTGGACCCCTCCTGTCTCAATCACTACCGCCCTATCTCCAACCTCCCCTTCCTCTCCAAAACTCTTGAACGCCCGGTCTCCACACAGCTCCAATCCCACATGCATTCCAACAACTTGTTCGAACCCCTCCAGTCTGGCTTTCGCCCCCTCCACAGCACAGAAACTGCACTCCTCCAAGTCCTCAACCACCTCCTCACCTCTGCTGACACCGGAGCCCTTAACATCCTCATCCCCCTGGACCTGAGTGCAGCCTTCGAAACCGTATGTCACAACATTCTTCTCGCTAGACTTCAAGAGATTGGTATCGAAGGTACTGCACTCAGATGGCTCCGGTCCTACCTCACCAACCGGTCTCATTTCATCTCGCTTCACAACAACTCCTCTGCCACATCCACAGCTACACAAGGTGTCCCCCAAGGCTCAGTACTCGGTCCACTACTGTTCATAATTTACATCTCCCCCCTTGGTCAGATCCTCCGCCACTTCAACCTGGAATTCCACTGCTACGCCGATGACACCCAGATCTACATCAGTACCAACACCCCCCATAACCCACCACTCTCCCACATCAACTCCTGCCTCTCTGCTATTAAAACCTGGATGCAACAGAACTTTCTTAAACTCAACAGCGACAAAACAGAACTCCTCCTCATCGGCTCCAAATCCACCCTCACCAAAACCAACAACCTCACACTCAACATCAACGGCACATCTGTTTCCCCCTCCCCCCAGGCACGCAACCTTGGCGTGCTCTTTGACTCCAGCCTCTCCCTCAAGCCCCACATCCGCCAACTGGTCAAAATATCCTTCTTCCACCTATGCAACATAGCAAAGCTCCGTCCCTCCCTCACACCCCCTGCTGCTGAGAAACTCATCCACGCCTTCATCTCCTCCCGCCTTGACTATTGCAACTCCCTCCTCTACGGCATCAGCAACACATCCATCAATAAACTCCAACTGGTTCAGAATGCAGCGGCTCGACTCCTCACTCACACCAAATCATGACATCATATCACCCCAGTCCTGAAAGACCTTCACTGGCTCCCCGTCTCCCACCGGATCACTTACAAAATCTTGACCCTCACCTACAAAGCCCTCCACCAACTTGCCCCCCCCCATAACTCTCTGACCTCCTCTCCCCCTACCAACCTCAACGGTCCTTCAGATCCACCTCAGCTTGTCTACTCTCCACCCCCAAGTCCAACCTCTGCAGCTTTGGGGACAGAGCATTCTCCAGGGCAGCTCCCAAGCTCTGGAACTCACTCCCACAACTCATCAGAGACTCCGATTCCCTCACCATATTCCAGTCCCGCCTCAAAACCCATCTTTTCTCCTCTGCTTACTTGTAGCCCCCTCCTCCCCCTACCCATTTGTCCGTGTGTATGTATGAGAGTGTACCTGTGTATGTTGCCTGTCTTTGTCGTTCGTTTGTCTCACACCGTATTTCCCTTTATTATGTTAAGCGTCTTTGAGATTTCTGAAAAGCGCTATATAAGTCTAATCTATTATTATTATTATTAGAAGTAAAAGTACTTTATTATGTATGTTTGTGCTGTATATACTGTATCCATTCTATGTACCTGAGCAGGTAGAGCACAGTGTACCTAAGCAGGTAGTGAACAGTGTACCTGAGCAGGTAGAGCACAGTGTACCTGAGCAGGTAGTGAACAGTGTACCTGAGCAGGTAGAGTACGGTATACCTGAGCAGGTAGAGCACGGTGTACCTGAGCAGGTAGAGTATGGTGTACCTGAGCATAGTGAACAGTATACCTAAGCAGGTAGAGTACGGTGTACCTGAGCAGGTAGAGCACGGTGTACCTGAGCAGGTAGAGTACAGACTGGACAACACCTCCTCACTCACGCTCAAGTTCTGAAACTCTAATTAGTTCTGACTACACACTGAACTGAACCAACGATGCACTCAAGTGCACGTCAACAAACCACAACATCAGAAATATCTCAGTTTGACAAGAGGAAGTTAAAAAACGTGTGTGTGTGTGTGTGTGAGAAAGGCTGAATGTGTGTACTGGAGAGTGAAGACACACCCACACATGCACACACATTTGCACACAAGCAGACACGTGGAGAGGAGGCTGTCACCCTTGCCATAGGTCAGACGGGGAAATGAGGAACTTCAGTCAGAGCACAGAGGATGGCATCATTCAGGAATTACTGTAAAAAAGTAAAAGTCCTCACAGAGGCAGAACTTCAACAATAGAGTATTAACGATTATAATTGCTATAATAATGCTTATTATTTTATTATTATACACATCGATATATAAATACACGTTTAATGAGCCTCATGTACTTTTACTTTAAATGATGTCATTGTATATCATGCTGTCTGCATACTCAGAATGAGGCTTGCTTTATTTATTTCTTCTTCTTCTTCTTCTACCTATGTTGTTGTTTTCTGTTTGTTTATGTGTGTGTGTGTGTGTGTGTGTGTGTGTAAACCTCTTTGTATATTATATTCAAGTTGGGGAACATTATCTGGGACTAGAAGGTAACCTCCAAGTTGTGAAGTCTTTGTCAGTTTTTGCAGTTTGTGGGTTTCCTTCTAGATACGACCAAGTGTACAAATATGGAACACCAAAATACATGTTATCAAGAGCTCGTTATCCTTAGAACATTTTAAAAAGAAATTATCATCACATTTAATTTGTGATGTCTAATTATCTTTTGATATGTGTAGATATATTTTCTTTTCTTCTATACTATTTTTTGTATGTATTTCATTGTTTTTATTGGATTGTTTTCCACTGTTTGGTTAGGTTTGTTTGCACATTTTGTGTACTTCTTGTTGTTGTTTAACTTTTGTGATATTTTTAAAATTATGTTAGTTTAGATCTTTCTTCCTTTTTTGTTATTGTTTTTTTTTCTCCTGGGGTTGGAAGGAGGTCCTTTGTATAAGCATGTGGCTTCTTGACCTCTCCTGACACATTTCTTGTTTTTTTTTCATTGACTGGATTTTGTGCAGTTTTTACATCTGTACAAATAAATAAAATAAATAAAATAAAAAAAATAAAAAATGAATGAAATAAAAATAAATAAATACAATAAAATAAATGAATAAAATAAAATAAATAAATAAATAAAATAGACGTGACCCATTACTTGTATTCAGGTTCAGTTCAGATCTTTTATTTTGGAGGGGCTGCTACCCGGAAGCGGCTCTCTGTCTGAACGTGCTGTGGGCGGAAGCAGCGGAGGACCTGAAGCTGTGACATTTGGGATTTTACAGAGTTTTAAAGTTGTAAGTTGTTGGTTCCGGACGGTTCTGATGAGACGGAGTGAGCCGGGTCCCGGTGTGAACGGTCGCTGTTAGCTGTCAGCTGGTAGCTTCAGGTGCCGTTGAGTCTCATTAGAACATCAGAACAGTAGAACAGTAGAACATGTCGACAGCAGCAGCGGACCAGAGAGGACCGTTCCTCTACCAGCTGCCGCCCGTCGTCCTCTGGGAGTTCTGCCGGCTGATGGACGGACTGTCCGACCGGGACTGGACCCGCTTCGGTGAGTCAGAACCAGAACACAGTCTACCACCGGCTAACAGGCTGTAACCTACCTGTACCGCTCTGTACCTGTACCTGTCTGTCTGAGCTACAGGTGTGTTCATGGGTCACTATCAGAACCAGATTTATGAACACAGAGAAGGAAACTTAAGGGACAACAAAATACAGGTGTTAATTCATATATATATATATATATATTTATATATATATATATACATGTACATGCTTATATATATTATTAATAATATATAAATAAGTATGTGCATGTAGATTATGTACATGTACATAC
The DNA here is from genome assembly GCA_916701665.1 of Sebastiscus tertius. NCBI lineage: Eukaryota > Metazoa > Chordata > Actinopteri > Perciformes > Sebastidae > Sebastiscus > Sebastiscus tertius. The sequence continues at coordinate 5,227 of CAKAOH010041496.1, forward strand.
TTATATATATATATATATATTATTAATAATATATATATAAGTATGTACATGTAGATTATGTACATGTACATACTTATATATATATATATTATTAATAATATATATATAAGTATGTACATGTAGATAATGAACATACTGTGAGTATGACTCATATTGACGTGTAACAGCAGATAGCAGCAGTGGATATGTGGTGTTGGAGGGTTACTGACAGTGATGGTAGATGTTAACACTGATGTTGTGTAGTGCCTCCCAGAGGACAGGAGGTGGATCAGGTCCAAGAGGTGGACCAGGTCCAGGAGGACCCTGGAGGAGGTGGATTCTATTTGGTTCAGAATAACCTTTAACAGTTGGGGGACATTTGAAACCCTGTTTCTCAAAGATAAATAATACATTATTAATAAATGGTTTATTAGGTTGTTAATTATTCATATTTCATTTTAATTTAGGAGGTACTAAACCAGCTCTTTGTGAAACCACAAGAATCATGGACAGATGTGGTGGGGGGGGTGGAAGAAGTACTCACATGTAGAATTTCAGGATCAATAAAGTTTTATCTTAATCTATATTAATACATAGATCATTTATTAGTTGATTATATTCCATATGTACCAGCCAGTTCTTATTCCCAGAGCGTTAAATAATAATAATAATAATGAGAAGAAGAAGAAGAAGAAGAATGTGAAGAAATTAAATTTTTTCACTCTGTTTTTTTACACACACATTACACACAGGCCTGAAATACACACATGCACAAACATGACCTATATACATGCATTAATGGAGAGATGTCAGAGCGAGGGGGCTGCCCCTGACAGGCGCCCTGAGCAGTTGGGGGTTGGTGCCTTGCCCAAGAGGCAAACTGGCAGCTCTCCAGCTACCAGTTCACACTCAGTACTTGGTCCATGTGGGGACTTGAACTGGCGACCAAGTCCCTATGGACTGAGCTACTGCCGCCCCAAATACCGCCGTCTGTTGGCGTTTGGTACCGCCACACAAGGCACCTTTGAGCGCCGGTATGAGACACAACGGGCGTTTCATTAACTATAATGTAAAACCATCAGCAGCATCAGTAAACACTCAGGGAAAGCGCTGTAGTGACGTAATTTAATGGGCGGGTAGGAGTGGAAGAGGACGGGACCAACAAACACAAAGCTTTTATCTAGGAGATTATGATGCTGGCATGTTCGTGTCCCGTGTTCACAACGTTCAGTCACATTTTCACCGTACAAACGTAGAAGAAGAAACGTATATATATATAAATAACATATATATAAAAAGTATTTATATATATATAAATACTTTGCAGCCTCAGAGGTCCTGGGTGATCAGACTGCCGTGCGATTGGCTGAGAAGAAGGAGAGGCGGACAGACTGGGTGATGAACCAATTGGAGAACAGGAACGGTCGTGTCAGGGAGCTGATTGACCTGTTGGAGCGTCTGGAGCTGCTCCGCCCCCGTGATGTCATCCTAGGCTGTGAGTTCCCTGACCTCTGATGACCTCTCACCTCTGACCTCGGTAGGGTCAGGGGTCAAACACTGGTGCTTACCTCTCTCTCTCTCTCTCTCTCTCTCTCTCTGCAGGGGCGTCCAGTCTGAAGCCTTCCTCCTCTTCTCCTCCTCCTCCTCCTCCTCCTCGTCCTCCTTCTCCTCCTCCCACCAAACCGTCTGTGGCTTCATCCACACTGAGCACTGTCAGACTGAGCCCGACAGGTAACACACAAACACACACACACACACACAGGTAACACACAAACACACACACACACACACACAGGTAACACACAAACACACAAACACACACACACACAGGTAACACACGTAAGGGATAGCATAAGCTGACGTTATGCTAATAACACTACTACTAATAATAATCATGATAATCATAACTAGAGCTACTGTGATATAATATAATATAACATATAATAGAGTTACTGGTCTTTATCTAGTAGATGGAGGACGAGGAGGAGGACGAGGAGGACGAGGAGGAGGAGAAAGAGGAGGAAGACCCCTCCCCAGACCGGCCCCGCCCCCCTCCGGTCTGCATAATGATGATGATGATGATGATAATGATGATGATGGCGGCGTCCCTCAGCCCCTCAGCAGCGGGGTGATGTGCTGGTCGTATGAAGAGGTGCATGCTGGGACGGCGGGGTTCTCCCCCTCCCTGCAGGTGGGGGAGGGGGGGTTTGGAGTCGTGTACAGAGCGTCCCTGAGGAACACCGACTGTGCTGTCAAGAGACTCAAACAGGTCAGCCAATCACAGCACTGTGCTTTCCTACGCTGTGACCAGAGCGTGTGGATGAAACATTAAGTTGTTCAATTTTACTCATTTAGCAAACGGCTAGTCAGCTAGCTACCTTGCTAATTCCACCATGCTACTGAAAATGAGCCCAACAGCAGACAGCGCTGGGTCACGGTCCCTCTGCCTCACTCCTCGCCGCCAGGAGACTACTTCACCGGGAGGAGAGCAGGCGTTAGCTAGCTAGATTGTCAGTCTCCGGACAAACTATCTAGCTTACTAGGCAGTTCCAGAGACAGACAATCTAGCTAGCTAACTAACGTTAGCTGAAGTAGTCTGCCAGCGGCGTACGGGTCGGCTAATCTGGTCCCGTTGGTTAATGTTAACTTTCTCAACTTCAGGCTCTCATTTTGACAGGAAGTGGACTGTGATTTGTTGTTGTTGTTGTTTTTGTAGGATTGTCTGCTGGACTGGACTCTGCTGAAGGAGAGCTTTCAGACTGAAGTGGACAAACTGTCAAAGTGGGTACAGATCACATACAGTATATAAATATATATTTATGATGCCAGTATCTTCACTCTAGCTTTAAAACGGAGTCCACTACAACCTCAAAATCACAAGTTGCGTTAATGCGTTAAAGAAATTAGTGGCATCAAAATGAATTTGTGCTAACACGTTATTATCCCGTTAACTTTGACAGCCCTTATGTATATATATATTTATACAGTATACATGAGATCTGCTCACAGTGTTTAAGACAAGCACATTTATTATTCAGGTTCAGACATCCGAACATCGTGGATCTGCTCGGATTCAGTGAAGGTGGCGGATCAATGTGTCTGATCTACAGCTACATGGAGTACCAATCACTGGAGGACCAGCTGCAAAATGTAATACACACACACACACACACACACACACACAGATATATACGTAACATAACACACTGAAACACACTCACACTGTATGTGTTGTCCGATGTCTTGAAGGTTTCTATCCTGATATGTGTGTGTGTGTGTGTCTGTGTGTTGTCAGGAGGGTGCGTCTCTCTCCTGGTCTCAGAGAGTTGGTGTTGTTGAAGGAGCATCAACAGCGCTGCAGTTCCTCCACTCCCCCCCCGACAAACACACAGCGCTCATCCACGGAGACGTCAAGAGGTCGGTCTGCGTGGACCAGATCAGGGCTCCAGCCTTTATTCCTCTCACAGCTGATCTGACTCAATGAAAGTGGCTGAGAGCTCCTCATAGCACTAAGTTGTCCATCGCCAACAGCAGACATCATTTCTGTCTTCCTCTTATGGTCCTTTCATAACGTTTCAGCCACGCAGTCATCACCTCTGTTAGTCTACGATCTCGCCATAGGCGAAGGGCTTTTAGTGTTTTGTCAGGATGTGTGCCACTAAACAAAGCCTCTGTTGCTGCGTTGGCCTTCTTCCTCAGTTTTTCTGTGGTCACTCAAATCTGGTCTGCCCTCGCTAGTCCGCTAACATCGCTTGATGTTACGGCGTGTAACCAAACTTGAAAGCAGCCTAACACATTTAATTGACAGCAGATTGGTAAATAATCATTTTGTGTCAGAAGGGGGCGGGATGTCTGCGCATGTGATTGGATAGAAATGTAAACAGGTTTACAAAGCGACTTTGTGTTATCAAAGATATCTACATTATTCTCTGAGCCTTTAGCGAGCCACTGAGTAGCGGGTAGGGAAGTACTTGGAGACTCCAACACCTGCTTCCAGTTTTACCTGGTTTGAATATTGGGTCTTTTGTCTCTCTGTGTCTCTGCAGTTCAAACATCCTGTTGGACCGCCACCTGGTGGCGAAGCTGGCGGACTTTGGTCTGGCTCGGTGTGCGTCTCGAGGCTTGTCAGGACGGTCGGTGGCTCAGACGGCATCATTCGGTAAAACGGCGAATATCAGAGGAACGCTGGCGTACCTCCCAGATGAATATGTGAGGAACGGAGAGCTCGGGACCGCTGTGGACGTCTACAGCTTCGGAGTGGTGAGACATCACAGGGGCTGATGGGAAATGTAGTCTGTTTGTTCAACAAATGGGCTGCACATTTTAGATTTTTTTTTATCCTGCTGATTTCATTCCTGCATTGTTTTTATTGTTTTTATCTCTGCAAAGTAAGTTGTGAACATTGGTTTTGAGAAGTGCTGTACAAATCAACGTGTATATATATATGTATATGTATATGTAGTTACGTCAGTAATAAGCAGCTGCAGTCCAGATCTGATCATATATCAGTGACACAGGAACATTCATCAGGTTCTGTTCTGAGGACTTCAGGTTGGTGAGGGGAGAGGAACCTTAAAAGTCAATAAAATCTTAATCAATCCTAAATGAATCAATGAGCTAACGATTGCAGTGATGCTAAAGGCACCGCTGATGATGTCATCGTATGTCATTATGTCGTGTATCTGGTGTGTTTCAGGTGTTGTTGGAGGTCCTGACAGGTCGCCGAGCTCTGGAGAAAAACAGGGAGTCAGGAGAGAGATTCCTGGTCAGAACACACACACACACACACACACACACACACACACACACACACACACACACAGTTTATAACTAGACCTGTAAGCAGTCAGTACAAATATCAAAACATTGTTTAATGTTGAGTGATGTTTGGCTCAGTGATGTGGTTCTGGTTCTGGTTCTGGTTGTATAGAAGGACCTCGTGGATGAGGTCGAGGAGAGTCGGACCGGTTCGTCTGCAGAGGCCTGGAGGAAACAGCTGGACCACCGGCTGGTCACAGGTGAGTCAGTCTGTGTGTGTTTGTGTCAGGTGTTGTTTCCTGCCGGTTACCTACAGCTGCTGGACCCATGTTGTGTCTGCAGGGGGCGCTGCGGAGCCTGTTGGCTGTATGGAGGTGGTGGCTCTGGCCTGCAGGTGTCTTGACAAGAAGAGGAAGAAGAGACCAGCCATGACTGAGGTCAGAGACTGTTGGTTTGTTTAAAGAGAGCGAGTCATTTGTGGTCTGATAAACAGTAAATTCATCTAAAAAACGATGCAATCTGGTTGCCATGGTAATGAATTACGTCTGACTATTAACCACACCCCCATTCTCTGTTTGAGAAAGAACCAAAAACAGGAAGTAAAACCGGCTGTAGGGGGGCTTTAAATAGGGTTTAAAATTAATCATTGTTGGTGCGACCGAGCCCTAAATGTGTACCTAACATCAGCATGGTGTTCCTCAGGGATCCTGTTGGGATCCTCTTCCGTTCCTCATGTCCATGTTCTCCTCGCAGGTGTTTGAAAAACTTCAGGACATCCACGCCATCATGAAGAGGACCAGCTCTTCAACCTCCTCCCCCCTCCATCACCCTCCTCACCCTCATCTTCAGCCCCCCTGCCTGTCCTTACCCAGACCCCCCCGCCCCCTTGACTCCAATGTTGAAGCTCTCTCCAACCAGCTTTCCAAACTGGGACCACTGGAGGACACCTACCAGCCCTCCCAGCTCTCCTCCTCTTTCTGCTCCCTCACCACTCCTAGCCCGCTGCACTCCTCCTCCTCCCTCCCACCCCCCTCCTCATCTTCCTCTTTCACCAATCCGTGTGAAACCGATGAAAGTCGAGGCTTTTCCCAGTACGAACTTTGCTCCAAGATCAGATCTAACGGGTCCAGGTCTCTGGTCTCCAGGTCTCTGTCTCCATCCCTCACAGGGGCCCCCCCAGGACCAGACACTAAAGGGCAGACCACAGCAGGACTCTGTGGTGTCCCAGAATGCCTCTCTCCTGTGGGGTCCCTGCAGTCGTCGTCCCCAGAGCCCTCAGGTAAATCAGCAGCTCTGTAAAGGACCAGCACTCTGAGTTCTATAATAAAGGCCTTTTATTTTGCAAAACGAAAAAAAAAACGCTATAAAAAACAAGTAATCTCACAACACTGAACCATTTCTTCTCTTGTGAGATGCTTTTTTGTGAGACTTAGGACTCTAATAGGCACCCGAAGAAATGGAGTGATTAAATAAATGTAAAACTAATCCATGTCCTGTGTGTGCTCAGCCCACATGAATCCCAGTAAGCAGCGTTTCCTGCAGAAGAAAACTCTGTACGAGGAGGGAAGGATTCAAACTCCTGAGCTGCTGTCTGATGACCTCTGTACGTACAAACACTGACATTGTAGTTCAGCATATTTCTGAATCACCTCTTCATTTCATCATATGTTATGTCATCATCTCATTTGAACTCATGTCATCATAAGTTATTCATATTGAATGTTTATTTTATCATTTCACAACATACCTGTCATTTTATCTCCTCCCATCATCACATATCTCATTATCTTGGTTTAGCTCACTCGTCTATTATCCGGTATCTCATTGTATGTTTCCTGTGTGACATCAGATGGAGAGAGTTGTGTCAGAGGACCAGAGGAGAGTGATGAGCTGGATTATCTTCCTGCTAAACACGACTGACACAAACAGCCTGAACTGTCCCAGAGTCAGATTCACTCACAAAGCTGTGAAGACTTTCATCATCATGTTTGTATTATGAACTGTGAGCAGGCCGTTCTGTTAACTGACCCCACACTGATGCTGTTGTCTCCACATTAATGTTGAATCAACATGGGAAGCATCACTGAAACATTTTCACTTTTATACAAATCAATAAACACAGAAGGAATCCTACAGCAGCAGAGGGTCACATGAAGGTACGACATCATCATCAAACCTGCATTAACATCATGTTGTCAACATGACATCATGTTGTTAGTGAGGTTATGTTATCATGACATCATGTTATCAGTGATGTCATGTTATCAGCAACATCTTGTTATCAGTGAAATTATGTTATTATGACATCATGTTATAAGTGACATGTTGTTATTGTGACATCACGTTATCAGTGACATCATGTTATTATGACATCATGTTGTCATTACTAATTAACATTATTAAATCTGGAACCATCAAATGGTTTTACGTTCATTTTCTGTCAATCGACTAACTATTTAAAGCAGCAGTGGGTGGAAATGGAGCAAATATTATTAAATAAAGTTATTTTTAAAAAACGGCCACTGTATCCTGACAGTAGTGCATGAGATAGATGATCTGAAACAATCATGTGTCCTCCGGTGTTCTTAATGGCATCTGCAAGATTTCACAGACCGGAGGAAAACAACCACTCAGAGCTGAGCTGGAGCCTTGCCGTCTCTGAGCAGCTGTCAATCACTCACAAACTCTGATCAAACGGTCAAACTAGGCAACGCTGATCAAATATGAATCAATATTCTGTAACTGTAATGCCTATTTCTCCACTCAAATGTTTTCAGAATCATCTTGTAGTGTACTGTTTAACTGTAAAATGAGAAAGTTTGTGACCCGGCAGCCATGTTGAGATCTGTTGAGGAAATACCAAGCACCCCCCACCAGCCGGAGCACAGCCAATAGGAACACTCTCTCTCTCTGAAATGACCTGTGATTGGTCAAAGTTTCTCATCACGGGCTAGATTGTTTTAAAGCCTGAACACTTGAACTACAATATGCTGAAAGGTTATTCTGGATTTTTTGCCCAATGATGCCAAAATGTTCTGCCTAATGCAGGTTTAATTTATTAATGGATTAATCGTTTCAGCTCTACTTGTATAAACTGAGGAGTTTAATATAATAAAACATAATATTTTATTAACTTTCAATTGTTTTTGTGTGTAAAAATCTGTTTTCTTAACTTGTAAAGTAACCAAAGCTCTCAGATAAATGAAGCAAAGTAGAAATAGAAATGATATTATATACTGCTGGTAGATTAATCTATAATAATACATCAGAGTTTATTATTATATACTGCTGGTAGATTAATCTATAATAATACATCAGTATTTATTAGTATATACTGATGCTAGTTTAATCTATAACAATGCATCATCATTTATTAGTTTGGTAGATTTAGTTTTAATAATCTGAATTTGTAAAAGAAACTAAAGTTATTAAATAGATGTAGTGCAGTAAAGATTATATAATATATAATATTTCTCTCTGCGATGTAGTGGAGTAAAAGTAGAAAGTGGCAGAAAATAGAAATACTCAAGTAAAGTACAAGTACCTCAAAATTGCAATAATAATAATAATGCAGGTTTAATGGACTAATTGTTTCATCTCTACTTGTATAAACTGAGGAGTTTAATATAACAATACATAATATTTTATTAACTTTCAAATGTTTTGTGTGTAAAAATCTGTTTTCTTAACTTGTAAAGTAACCAAAGCTCTCAGATATATGAGTACAAGTACCTCAAAATTGTACTGAAGTGCAGTACTTACATTCCACCACTGTATCATGTATTTAGTATTAAAGGGTGTATTCATGGTTCACTGTGTTGTTGTGGCTGTTAGGTGTTAGCAGTTACTAATTGTTTCAGCTCTACTTGTATAAACTGAGGAGTTCAATATAACAAAACGTAATATTTTATTGATGTTATCACATAATACATATTATATTTATTTAAAAATAAAGTTTTCTTAACTTGTAAAGCTCTCAGATAAGTGAAGAAAAGTAGAAATAGAAAGACTCTATTAAAGTACAAGTACCTCAAAATTGTACTGAAGTGCAGTACTTGAGTAAATGTACTTAGTTACAGTCCACCACTGTGTCATGTATTTAGTATTAAAGGGTGTATAATGATTATAGATTAAACTACCTGCAGTATGTAATAATAATAAATGCTGATATATTATAGATTAAACTCCCAGCAGTAGTTCCTATAATAAAAAATGTACTTAGTAACAGTCCACCTCTGCATCCTGTATCTGGTATTAGAGGGTGTATCCTGGTTCACTGTGTTGTTGTGTCTGTTAGCCGTTAGCCGTTAGCTGTTAGCTGTTAGCCACCTAGCTTCTCTCTGTGTGTGTTTTGTTTGGTTGCCGTTAGCAGCAAGATGGCGGCTCCCGTCCCGGCGCACGGATCCTCTGCTCTGCATCTCTAACATCATCTCTCAGCCTCCTCCGGTGCTGCTCTGCACCGGTGCATGGACCTGGACCGGCCGGGCAACAACTCACTAACCCGCAGCTGGATCTATCTCTGTTTCTGTTCTCCGGAGCAGCTCCCGGCGGGGACTACCGACTGAGCTCAGCGATCAACCGGGGCTAAAATGGCGGACTGTCTGCTGCAGATTCTGGGCTAGCTAACAGAGCTAACACCCCTCAGACTGGTCCCTGTTAGAACCAGAACCAGAACCACAGACTGGTCCCTGTTAGAACCAGAACCACAGACTGGTCCCTGTTAGAACCAGAACCAGAACCACAGACTGGATCACCAGAGCAGGATGTTTATCCGCCTCTAAGTGACTGAAACTGCCCACAGGAACACTGGTGTTAAACAAAACAAGGCTAACTACGGTAGCTTCTGACAAATTAGCCCTGCTAGTTACCATCAGGAGCTAGTTAGCCTCTGCTAGTTAGCCTCTGCTAGTTAGCATCTGGAGCTAGTTAGACCAGGGAGCTAACTAGCTACTAACTAACTAGCTACTAACTAAACTGTCTAGCCTCAGGAGCTAGTTAGCCTCTGCTAGTTAGCCTCAGGAGCTAGTTAGCATCAGGAACTAGTTAGCTTCTGCTAGTTATTACCAGGCGCTAGTTAGCACCAGGAGCTAGTTAGCACCAGGAGCTAGTTAGCCTCAGAAGCTAGTTAGCACCAAGAGCTAGTTAGCCTCTGCTAGTTAGCATCAGGAGCTAGTTAGTTAGTCTCAGGTGCTAGTTAGCTTCTGCTAGTTATCACCAGGCGCTAGTTAGCATCAGGAGCTAGTTAGCAGGCTAATGCTAACCCTGTTAGCGAGCCTTGACTGAACTCTTGACTGAATTTGGAGTGATTCCGCCCCTCACTGAGGACCCGGACCAGCAGCACTTATCATGGCCTCCGAGCCCGTGGTGCTGCGGCCCCGCTGGAAGCGCGTCCTGGGCTGGACCGGCCCAGTGCCGCGGCCCCGCCACGGACACCGAGCCGTGACCATCAAAGAGCTGATGGTGGTGTTCGGCGGAGGGAACGAGGGGATCGTGGACGAGCTGCACGTCTACAACACAGGTACCGGTACCGGGACACCGGGTTCATAGCTCTCTGTGGAGGAGAGAAGCTAAGCTATATGATGCAGGACGTTAGCTTATGTTAATGCTAGCTGGAATATCTGTTGCTGTGACTTTATTCTGGGGGTGTGATGGTAACTGGTGCTGGCTGTTAGGGAACCCACTGGGGGTTTAGCCCGCTAGCCTGGGTTAGCTCCTTCTTATATTCAAGCTAACTAGCTAGCCCGCCAAGGCCTATGGAAGGAGGTTGGGACACGGGTTTTGGGATGTGTGGGTGCAACGCATGCGCAGTGTAACTCAAACTGCGGTCGTGTGTTCTGGTTGGCTTAATTTCGGCGAGGGCAGACCAGACTATACTGCGCATGTGTGATACCCACGCAGCTATGACGCGTTTTCTAGCCTCCTTCAATAGGCCTTGGCTCCTTCTCGTTCAAGCTAACGAGCCAGCCGCTGTATCCGCATGCTAACAGGATTAGCTAGTTTAGCTAGCGGAGCGGCTCCGGCAGAAACACAGAGAGAAATGGCGCGTTTTTACTGAAAACATTGTGACGTCACAGAGAGACACGCCCCTCTGCTGCTGCAGCAAAACAGATGGAGACAAAACAACAACATGAGCTGGAAACATTAAATACTGTGAAGGTGTTTATCTATGAAAGTGTCTAAGTACATTTACTTATTTAAGTACTGTACTTAAGTACAATTTTGAAGTACTTGTACTTTACTTGAGTATTTCTATTTTCTGCTACTTTCTACTTTTACTCCACTAAATCTCAGAGAAATATTATATATTATATACTCTTTACTGCACTACAGCTATTTAATAACTTGATTAAAACTAAATCTACTAAAGTAATAAATGCTGTTGTGTTATTATAGATTTAATTAGCAGAAGTATATAATAATAAATGCTGATGTATTATTAAAGATTAATCTACCAGCAGCATATAATAATAAATGCTGATGTATTATAGATTAAACTACCAGCAGTATATAATAATAAATGCTGATGTGTTATTATAAATTAAACTACCAGCCGTATATAATAATAATAAACACTGATGTATTATTATAGATTAATCTAGCCAGCAGAATATAAAGTCATTAAAATCAGCTCCACCTTTACCAGCTGCAGCGTTTAGAGACCATCGGGGAGCGCTGGCCACAATATTTTTTTTGGGGGGGGGGGCATTTTTTAATTTTATTGATTTGTCACTTGGTGCCTGAATTGTGTTTTCCTTAACCGAGGACATTTCCTCCTTAAATTGGGCTATAAAAAGTCACCAGAATGCAGGAGTGTTTAACGCTTCATGGGGGACGCCCTCTAGACCCCATTTGGACAACTCTTTACGTTCTGATCAGGTTTGGAAATAAACTTTTATGTCCACCTCCAATAGATCACCATTGTTGTTTTGGATGGCGAGTGAAGCAAATCTAGCAGCCACTTCCGATCTGTACACGTGAGAGTGAAAACAAGAAGAGCTCGTACCTAAACGGGGGCTACTTCTGTCATTTGGTCAAGGTTTGGCCACAAAAAGTCAGACAAGGACCAGGAAACCATCTTCTGCACGGTTTGCCACACGCTGGTCCACGACAGGCATATTTGGCGTGCAGGCTATCCGTCGTCATTAACCGCCTTCACCTTAAACGGACTACAGGCTATGTTTCACAGGAATGCGTTAACACAATGTTTTGTTTGTGGCCAGGAATAGTATCTCTGTTGTACTACATCCAACCAGATGTTTGGGGTAACCTGTAGCCCGTCTGACGTGTTGTTGTGTCCCCCCTGCAGCTACCAACCAGTGGTTCATCCCGGCAGTGCGAGGTGAAGTCCCCCCCGGCTGTGCTGCCTACGGCTTTGCGTGTGACGGGACGAGGCTGCTGGTGTTTGGAGGCATGGTGGAGTACGGCAAATACAGCAGCGACCTGTATGAGCTGCAGGTCAGTGATGTCACTGCAGAGGTCACAGTATACCTGGGGGCTGCTGATACACCTGCAGTGTTTCCCACAGGACTTTCTGAGACTGTGATGGGTTTTGTTTTGGATCATTGTATGCCTTTGTTTGATAGTGAGAGTGGAGAGAGACAGGAAATGTGGGGAAAGAGAAAAGGAGAACCACTCGGTTATAGAGAGGTGAAGTCCCGCCCCTTCCGGTGGACCCCATGGGACCTTATTTCGGGCTGCCGGTACTCCTTGGGGGTCTGCTGAAGAAGGCCTGTGTGTGAAACTCTGTAGTTTAGTGTTTTTCGTCTCTTGTTGTGTCTTCAGGCGAGTCGTTGGGAGTGGAAAAATCTGAAGGCCAAGGCTCCAAAAAACGGTCCGCCCCCCTGCCCTCGCCTCGGACACAGCTTCTCTCTGATTGGCAGTTGCTGCTACCTGTTTGGAGGACTGGCCAATGACAGTGAAGACCCCAAGAACAACATCCCCAGGTAGGAAACATCAGACTGCCCTGAACCACTTCGGCTGTCTTACCTAAAACAAGACGGGTCCCTGTGGATCCGCTTTCATAACACATCTTCTCTACACCTGTCCCTCTCAGGTATCTGAACGACCTGTACTGTCTGCAGCTGCGACCGGGCTCCAGTGTGCTCGGCTGGGAGATCCCGCCGACATCGGGTCCGCCGCCGCCGCCCAGGGAGAGTCACACGGCCGTGGTGACAAGCGGCCGCTCAGCCAACAGACTCATCATCTATGGAGGGATGAGCGGCTGCAGACTGGGAGACCTGTGGGTGCTCCACATAGGTGAGACAGGCTCCACATATGTGGGACGGGCTCCACATAGGTGGAACGGGCTCCACATAGGTGGAACGGGCTCCACATAGGTGAGACAGGCTCCACATAGGTGAGACAGGCTCCACATAGGTGGGACGGGCTCCACATACAGTAGGTGGGACAGACTCCACATACAGTGGGTGGGACGGGCTCCATATAGGTGAGACGGGCTCCACATAGGTGAGACGGGCTCCACATAAGTGAGACAGGCTCCACATACAGTAGGTGGGACAGACTCCACATACAGTGGGTGGGACAGGCTGCACATAGGTGTGATGAGCTTGACGCAGGTTAGACAGGTGAGACATGATGTACCCTAAACTAAGCTGTACTGTCTTCTGATTGGTTCCTGTTCTGATGATGTCACAGACTCTCTGACGTGGAGTAAACCGACCCTCAGTGGAACCGGCCCCCTCCCCCGCAGCCTGCACTCTGCCACCACCATCAACAACAAGTAATACTACACACAAATACAACACACTAATACTACACGTACATGTTGTAAATGCATCTGTTAATCTCTCACCTGTCTGTCTCTCTGTCAGGATGTATGTGTTTGGAGGTTGGGTTCCTCTGGTGATGGATGATGTCAAAGCGGCGACTCATGAGAAGGAGTGGAAGTGTACCAACACACTGGCCTGTCTCAACCTGGGTACATACACACACACACCATAGATGTATGTCCCCAAAACATACATGTAATAAACGTTCACTGCAGCATGTCCACCTGTGTGTCCACCTGTCTGTAGACACGATGTGTTGGGAGACGGTCCTGATGGACAGTCTGGAGGAGAACGTCCCCAGAGCTCGAGCAGGTCACTGTAGCGTGGCCATCAACTCCAGACTCTACATCTGGAGCGGCAGAGACGGATACAGAAAGGCCTGGAACAACCAGGTGTGCTGCAAGGACCTCTGGTACCTGGAGACAGGTGAGGACCTGGGTGGTGTTGTTGTTGTTGTTGTTGTTGTTGTTGTTGTTGTTGTTGTTGTTGTTGTTGTTGTTGTTGTTGTTGTTGTTGTTACATCCACAACCAGCAGAAACCGGTAGATTGGACTTTCATCTCCGTCTTTGTAACTTCCGTTATGACACACGTGCTATTTAAAGTCTCATCTATCTGTCTAATCTGGTGTTACCTGTCTGTCTGACCCCGTCTCACCTGTCTGTCCTCAGAGCGTCCCTGCGCTCCCTCTCGGGTGCAGCTGGTCCGAGCCAACACGTCGTCTCTGGAGGTGAGCTGGGGTCCTTCACAGACCGCAGAGACTTACCTGCTTCAGTTGCAGAAGTATGACATTCCCACCGCACTTGCAGCCACCTCACCTGCCTCACCTGTCCCCACTGCCACACCTGGAGCCAGCACTTCCAAGAGCCCTGTCCCCATCGCCACACTACCAGCTAACCAAACTGTCCCGCTGTCCGGCATCACGCTGGTCCCCTCCCCCACTGCCTCCGTACCTGGAAGCCCATTGGCCGCTGCTGCCAAATCTCCAGGTAGGTTTACACACCTGTGCGGGTAGATCTATAGGTGGTAGAGCAGGTAGATCTGATCGTCCTCACCCGTTTCCTGTATTTCTGCAGCTGTCCTGAAGGTGTCGGCAGCCTCGGGTGCAGCCGGTGGAGCCTCCATCGTCACAGTGAAACAGGCCACGCCCAAATCCACGGTCGCCATGACGACACTTCCTGCAGGTGTTCGTATGGTAGTACCTGCTCAGCCCGGTCAGGGGACGGTAAAGAAATCTTTATGATTCTTATCTCATAACTTAAGGTCCATTTCTTTTTTCTGGAGCTTTTAACCACATGTTCACAGGTTTTCATCCTGTGACTCATTGTCATCCGGTAAATATGGAACTTCAGTTATGTGGAGTTATACAACCACCATGTGTCTGAACTCTTGTTTCTGAATTAACTTTGACTTTCAACAGTTCAGTCCCTCTTCTCATCCCTCGCTTTCCTGTCTGCTCTCAGCCAATAGGAAGCAGTCCTCAGATGAGCGGCATGGCGGCGCTGGCAGCGGCGGCTGCAGCAACTCAGAAGATCTCTCCCTCCACAACGACGGTGCTGAACGTCCCTGCAGGAGCGACCCTTGTAAAGACCGTTGCTGTGAGTCCAGGATCCAACAGTCTGCCGGTCAAAGTGGTTGCTCCAGTTACAATGGTACAAGTATAGTATAGTATACTGTGATACTACCGTTAGAACAGTACATGTCTGTGATACTACTGTTAGTTTAGAGTCTAGTCGTAGTGTTCTGAACCATTTGAAGACTTGTAGTACTAGAACGAGTATAGAGAGAAGAGCAGAGGGCCAAGAACAGAGCCCTGAGGTACTCCATATTTCACCTCAGAGAATATTGATGTTGTATAATTAAAAGAGACACACTGTGTTCTTTCGGATAGATAAGATGCCAGCCCAGAGACGCCAAATTTGTTTTCCAATCGGTTAAGGAGTATACGATGATCAATAGTGTCAAAAGCTGCACTGAGATCCAGTAGTAAAAGCACCGAGGGGGAATCTGAATCCATGTTAACAAGAAGATCATTTACGACTTTAGTAAGCACAGTTTCAGTGGAGAACAACATAAAGAATAGAAGGTTTGAGGCGGGTCATAGTTATTTAGAGACCCTTGGGTCAAGTTGTGGTTTCACCAGCAGTCTTAAAGCTAGTGGCGACAAGTTGACAATATTTATTTATATATATATATATATATATATAATATAAATGCACAACAAAATCGATTGATCGATCGATTAGTACAAACCTGTTTCCTGTGTGTCTCAGGTTAGTAACCCGGCCACCCGAATGCTGAAAACTGCTGCTGCTCAGGTAGGCGGGGCCTCAGTAGTCTCCACCCCTGGGACTCCCGGGCGACCAATCATCACGGTGCATAAGTCGGGGACGGTGACGGTGTCCCAACAGCCTCAGGTGGTCACCACGGTGGTGGGCGGAGTCACAAAGACCATCACTCTCGTTAACAGCCCACTCAGTATGGGAGGAGGCGGAGCTCTGGTGAGTGAGGTCACCTGCTGCTCGCTGAATAAAAACTTTATATTTAAAAAAAAAAAAAAAAACAGAAAACAGGAAGTTGTTGTAACTTCGGCGTACTTTAACCAGTCTGCTCCACATTTCTCATGTGTGGTAAGAGTCTCGGCCTGAGGGCATCCACATTGATTGCTCATTTTCATAGCGCCACCTACAGCCAAATTACATGTTTGGCACATTGATGTACACATTGATGTACTCCCTCATACAGATTAAACCTCAAATTAGGTCAGAAAAGCCTGAAGATGTTGATGATGCTTTCTAGTGAAGATTATGACTTTTCGTTGAACAGCGTCACAGCGGCGGTGTGGCGAATTTTGATGTCTCCCCATGAAAAAAGAAACCGTTGTAACTCGACTCCAGATGATCAGACAGACATCTAAAGGCCAATATTTAATCATTGTTATAGCGCCACCTACTGCCAACAATACGTTAGCTTGCTACTCGTAGCAGATCAACCTCAAATTTGGTCCCCTTCAAATGGGAAAACCTTCATGATGCCAGGTGGCGAAGCTTTAGAATTTTCGTGAAATGCCGTTGCCGTGGCAAAGCATTGTTTGCCATGAAACGGGAAGTTGTTTTTTGAGGGACTGGAGTTCCTTAAAAACAAATAAAACTCGGCACACTCATTAAAAGTTCTAAAATGTGTTTCATCAATACCTTTTTGATGACATGTAGACAGACCTGATGACCTCACTCCTCCCTCCTTTCAGATCGGTAACCTTGGCAACCTGGGGAAGATGATGTCAGTGATTCACACCAAACCAGGAACGGTTACTGGTCAAGCCGGGAGCAGCCCAGTCACCCAGATCCTCCAGGTTACTGAGATCTTTACTGAATACTTAGCTCCCCCAATCCTCATGTTAACACCTGGCATTAACCCCCCCCCCACACACTCCCTCCTCTCTGCATCAGGCGAAGTCCGGCCTCCCAGCAGGAACCTTCTTGAAGTTGGTGACCTCAGCAGACGGTAAACAGACCGCCATCCTCAGCACCGCACAGGCCGGATCCACAACCTCCAAACCTGGGACCACCTTCATCAAGACCATCCCGATGTCCGCACTGCAGGGAGGGGCAGGTACAGGACAGACCTGACACACCTGAGCTGCTTTTTATGTTTTATGTGATGATTGACTGAATGAAGCCCCCCCCCCCCTACAGGTGCTAACAGTCCGTTCACGATCCTGACCACCAAGATGATGACACCAGGTACTGCTGGAAAGATCATCACCTCCGTCCCCAAAATCACCACAGCCGGCCAGCAGGGGCTCACACAGGTAACACACACATACACACACACACACACACACACACATGTAAGCGGTGGCGAGGGGTGGGTATTGTTCGTTGCCCCCAACGGCTCAGGGTCTATATCAGCTGGTTCAAATGTGTGTGTGTTCAGGTGGTGCTGAAAGGAGCTCCGGGGACGCCTGGTACGATCGTCAGGACTTTGCCTATGAGCGGAGTCAGACTGTTATCACCGGGAGCTATCGGCACCAAATCCAACGTCACCAGGCTGGTCGTCAAGGGAACCACAGGTAAAAACACCGGTCAGCTGTAACACACCTGCACTGAGCCAGCAGACCCTTTACAGGTGTGTTTGTGTCTCAGGTTTGTCCAGTCTGGGGACAGTAGCAGGAAGTGTCTCCACCACGGTGGCAGGAGGAGCTGTCGCCGCAGCCAACGCCTCCCTGGCAACGCCCATCACTACCCTGGCAACCATCGCCACGCTGGCCAGCCAGGTTACCACGGCAACTGCAGCAGCCGGACCCAAACAGGTAACAAGACTGAAGGCTTGGTATTGTAGTAAAACTGTAGGTTTGTCACTGTACTGTAGCACTGCAGTGTGTCTCTGTACTGTAGTAATGCTGTAGGTTTTAACTTTGTATTTTAATAATATTGCAGTTTTGTATCTCTGTACTATAGTACTGTAGTAATACTTTAGTTTTGTATCTTTGTACTGTAGCACTGTAGTAATACTGTAGTTTTGTGTGTACAGGTGACTTTGATCACGACTCCGAGTGGCGCCGAGGCTCAGCCGCTGGTCCAGGATCTGCCCGTCACCTTCATGGCTTCTCCTACTTCAGAAGAACCAGGAAATACTACAAGTAGTACTACTACTTCTACTACTACTGCAACATCAGGAGAGGCTGGAGACACGGCAGCTGCTACAGGTACAGAAATCAGTACTACTACCACTACTGGTTCCAGTTACAAAACCAGTAATACTGCAGTAAATTGTTGTAGATGAATTATGAACAGGTGTGTTGATGATTTCATTGTGATGATGAATCTGCAGTGACGCTGGTCTGCTCCAACCCGCCTCATGAGACTCACGACACCGGAACCACCAACACTGCCACGGTGGCTGCCGCCAGCATGAGCCAAGAGCTGCAGGTGAGCTGGGACGAGATCAAGAGAGTCATGTCTTTATACTTTAGTGACTGTGTTACTACCTGGTTACATCTCTGTGTACATTTAGTGATTACTTCTCATCACACATATTTACTACAGTCCTCCTCATAGTCAGTGAATTACTGTCTACCACAGATATAGATTATTTTATATTTTTACTCCTGCACTATTTCATGTCTCAGATTCAGATTTTTATTCATAGATATGCGATTTTAAATGATGAATAAAATCTGTCTCTGTTGAAGTGAAACAGGAAACCCGGGTTAACAGGTGTGTGGTGAAACAGGTGCTCCTCTCTCCTCAGGTGAGCTCCAACCAGCCTTCAGTTCAGCAGTCTGCTCCGGTTCCTTCACATCCTGCCAGTCTGAACGGAGGGAAAACCTGCTCCAATCCACCATGTGAGACCCACGAGACAGGAACCACCAACACCGCTACCACAGCTGGAGCCGGAGGACTCCGACAGGTGAGATAACACCTGATTGCAGACAGATGTATACTGAGGATCAGTGATTGGTGAAAGGTGTGAGTGTGTGTGGACTGAACTGAAGAGTTTCTGTCTTCAGGTGTGCTCCAATCCACCATGTGAGACCCACGAGACGGGAACCACCAACACCGCCACCACAGCTGGAGCTGGAGGACTCCGACAGGTGAGAGAACACCTGATTGCAGACGGATCTATAGTATACTGATGATCAGTGATAAGTTAAAAGTGTGTGTGTACTGAACTGAAGAGCTTCTGTCTTCAGGTGTGCTCCAATCCACCATGTGAGACCCATGAGACGGGAACCACCAACACCGCCACCACAGCTGGAGCTGGAGGACTCCGACAGGTGAGACAACACCTGATTGCAGACAGATGTATACTGAGGATCAGTGGTTGGTTAAACTGAAGAGCTTCTGTCTTCAGGTGTGCTCGAACCCGCCATGTGAGACCCACGAGACGGGAACCACCAACACCGCCACCACAACTGGAGCCGGAGGACTCCGACAGGTGAGGCAACACCTGACTGCAGGTTAGACAGATGTATACTGATGATCAGTGATTGGTTAAACTGAAGAGTTTCTGTCTTTAGGTGTGCTCCAATCCACCATGTGAGACCCACGAGACGGGAACCACCAACACCGCCACCACAGCTACAGGTGAGCTGCTGACACACCTGAGGCCTCATTCACAACCATCCCGTACACACAAGACAGAACAGTTGGATTAATACAACTAGCGGTGGAATGGTCCGGGTGTTTGTATTGAACTGTTCAGTACAGGACGCTCGGTTCGGTATGCGACATCCTTTCGGTGCGCCCTCTGACCCAAACGGATGTTTATATTTACTACTCGCTCACATAGAACAGAAATTCTGGAGCGCGAGTTTTACCCTGAAAGTTTTGCCAGCGCACTAGCTGTTGTCTGTCCGTTATAGCTAGCTGGATTAGAATGATGGAGATGAGGTTGAGCTTTAATGTTTCGTCTTGTTGTGGCGATGTGATGTCACTTCCTGTCCTCTGTGTCCACAGCTCAGCAGAGTGGAGACGGTCTGCAGGGAGACTCCACAGAACCTTCCTCCTCCTCCTCCTCATCCTCCTCTGACCCCGCCTCCTCCACTGCAGTCAGTCAGAACAGAGCTGTTACCACGGTTACACAGTCCACACCCACACCCGGGCCATCCATACCTGTAAGTGACACACACACACACACACTTGAGTTGCTGTAGATAAACTTAGTGGAATAGATGAGAACTGATGATGGAAGAATCTAAATCACTACCCATCATGCAATGCACTCAGCTCATCCCAAACAAGCCTTTCACCTCTGATGTCCCATGATTCCCTCTGTCTGTCTGTGTGCAGGAGATCTCCTCGTTGGTCGGGGAGGACAAGGTGGAGTCCTCGGAGGCTGTTGCCATGGTGACGGCGGCAGCAGAGGAGGGGGATGAACCTATGCAGACATCAGTCTCAGTGTTACAGGTTCACATGGAGGGCAGTGAGGCAGCAGCACAGGTATACACACACACACACACACACACACACACACAATAATACACACTGGAGGTCGTCACACACCGGGGGGCGTGGCCAATCAACGACATGAAAATGTGAAATATTCGGCTGTGAATATTGCTCTAGTGTCTCGTGTTACACGCACACTCTCAGGTAACCAATCAGCTCCTCCCTCAGGTGGGCGGTCTTCCTCAGGAGCTGATGTCGTCAGAAGGGGACGGAGGTGAGGTGGCCTCCAGGGCGACCACCCTGATGGTGACGGGATTGACCTCGGATCAGCTGGCTGTTACCACGACAACAGATGAGGCAGTTCAGCAGGCGACGATACAGGCGGTCCTGCAGGCAGCGGGACACATCGGTACGTCTGTACCTGTAAGACAACACCAGGGGCTCCACTGTGTGATGATGTTAGTCAGTCTCCATAGTAACCATTTCATTGTAGTGAGACGTGACCTCACTGTATAAAATGACCTGTGGTGACCTCTAGGATGATCACAGCCTCATGAAACTTTACAGCCACAAACTAGAGACCTAGAGCATTCAGAGGATGGATGGCTTTACTAGATAGATTGACAATAAGGGGGTTTCTGAGCAGTTTACACAACAGAAGTGCTCGCCATCCAATCGCTGAAAAATGCAATTCTTGCAAAAATCTCCAAATGTCAAAAGTTGTTGATACCAAATCACAGCATGGCTTTTTCTACGGTGTTCCTCAAGGTCTTGGTGTCTTAATGTTGTATTTTGGAGGGATTATTGATCATTTTTATTGATCTAAAGACCCCCTGTACTCCGACCCTCTACAAAGGGGGACTGGGGGGGGGGATGGTAAGGGGTTAACACAGCGCCACGTCAGCTAATTAATTAATTCATATAATAAGTTATGTGTTGTCTTGTAAACAGGGTGCAGTGTCTGAACCTGCAACTCTGAAGAGATCCTGAACCCTCTGAATCATTGATCTTCATCCATGTGTGTCTGCAGGAGGGGGGGCGGTGGATCAGTCCATCCCCATCGTTCTGACCCAGCAGGAGCTGGCAGCTCTGGTCCAGCAGCAGCTGCAGGACATCCACAACCAACCAGAACCAGCAGAACCAGAACCACAGCACAGCTGCATGCCCACAGGTAGACCAGCAAACAGAAACCCTTTGACCCCCCCCTACCCCCCGGTGGTCCTGGATCAGTACCAGAACCGGGTCAGAGGTCTCAGTGGTGTTAAACTTCTTTAGTTTGACTGAACATGTGATTATTACTGAATCATACTAACATCAACAAATTTAGTTCTTAATAATTGGCCCAACTTTTGTCCAAGTCATACTAATAATACTAATACTAATACTAATAATAATAATAATAATAATAATGATGATGATGATGATGATGATAATAATGATGATAATAATGTTCAAAAGATCAAAAACACGTCTTCTTCCTCTGTGGTTTGACCTCACACTCACCTGTCTGACAGGTTCTTTATACTTTTGTCCTCCAGCAGTGATCGATAAAGTTTATTGAACCCTCCTCTGTTTCCCAGAAGGCCTTGCTCCAGCAGACAGCCTGAACGACCCGGCAGCAGAGAGTAACGGACAGGAGATGACATCATCAGCGGTGACGAGCGCCGTGGCCCGATTGGCCAGCACGTTTGGCCCCGCCCCTCCTCTGGCGACAGTGGGTGTGGCTAAGATTCAAGCTGAGGCGACCAATGGCGTTGCAGCAACTGTAGGGGTGAGAGACGCAACAGCAGAGGACAGTATGACACGCTAACAGCACGCTAACAATATGCTAACAACATGCTTATAGCATGCCAATAGCACGCTAACAACATGCTAACAACCTGCTTACAGCACGCTAACATGTTAATAAAACGCTAACTCTTTGTGTCTGTGTGTGTGTAGAAGAGGGTCCAGGTGACGTCATCAGTGAAGGACAGTCGGTGGTATGACGTTGGCATCGTCAAGGTTACCAACATGGTGGTCACACATTACTACATCCCCGACGACGACGACAACAACATGGCCGACGTAAGGATACAATTGATTCTTCAAAATGAAACAGCTGAGCTCCTGATCGGTCTTACCACACGGGTCAGGAAGTGTCACTGACTGTTACCGTGGAGACACGGGTCAGCAGGTGTCACTGACTGTTACCGTGGAAACGCTGGTCAGCAGGTGTCACTGACTGTTACCGTGGAAACGCTGGTCAGCAGGTGTCACTGACTGTTACCGTGGAAGCACTAAAGACTCCTGGTCTGGGACCGGCTCGCTCCTGGTTATTGATTATTTATTGATACTGGTTATTAATCACGTTATTGATGATGTGTGTTCCTCCAGGATGACTCAGGTTATTGATCCGGTTATTAATCATGTTATTGATGTGTGTACCTGCAGGATGACTCAGGTTATTGATCCGGTTATTAATCATGTTATTGATGATGTGTGTTCCTGCAGGATGACTCAGGTGAGATGCCAGACTACAGTCAGATGAGGAAGGTGGAGCTGCAGCCGGGGACAGCCTATAAGTTTCGTGTTGCAGGGATCAATATCTGTGGCCGCGGAAAGTTCTCCGAGGTGTCGGCGTTTAAAACGTGCCTTCCTGGTTTCCCCGGAGCGCCGTGCGCCATCAAGATCAGCAAGGTGAGACACACCTCCTGTTTGTGATGTTGTAAACAAAGTGGTTGTGTGGTGGAGCTTTTAGGGACGAGCTCAGTCTGGGCTCTAGTCCGGTGTTTGTCACACCGGCGTATCGGCCAGAACAAAGAGCTGAGAGATGGATCACATGCTGTTCACTTCTTCCCCTGGCAGTAACACATTTACTGGTTGTGGTTTCTATAAAGAGAAATAATAACAAAATACAACTGAATGAAGGATATATATATATATATATATATATATATATATA